>JACXGJ010009714.1:0-23645 GCA_016801105.1 Esox niger | reverse complement strand
CAACTCTGAGCGCGGGGAGCCGGCTGCGGTCCCAAGCCAGCTCTCCCGCTTAGCACCCCCCAAAAAATTTCTTGGGGCTGCCTCTCAGCCGTTCTGCTTGCTCTGTCCAGGTGGTGTTTCATTCTGTCATAGTGTCCGGGGTATGTGGACAGAAAAGCAGAGGCAGAACGGCTGTTTCGGAAATAATCCATGTTTTAATACAGAAAGGAAACAAACATACAAACTTAAATCAGACACTAAGACTGGGTGAAATATAGCCTTCGGCTGACAACCAAAATGAAACACACATCCGTGTGCAAACATTCAACATAAATAGGTTCCCCAATTGGAGGCAATAACGAACACCTGCCTCCAATTGGGGAAACCAAAGCACATAGAGATGGCTAGAGCCAGGACATGACAAAGGTAGTGATCATATGCAGTCCTCTACCTGTCTTGTGAGGAATGGACATACATACAAGATCACAATGCCAGTCAATTTAGGAAAACAATTGATTGTTAGGAATGTAGCTAGATTCCCATCAGATATCCTGTAGTCTTCAGTCTTCTCTGTTTTGAATGTCATCAGTGATGAAAAGTTCCAATATCAGTTACTGCAGTCAGTGTGATGTGGACACAGCAAATTGCCTGGTTGTCCTAACGAGTCAGTGTAGGTGTGTAAAGGAAGAGTGATTTTCCAAAACTTCACCAATTCAAGATTAACACCACAACAGTGTTTTCCACTGTGATGGAACCATGTGACCTGTCCAGTCAACTATCCCGTGTTACTCGCACCCGTAGTATGTGGAGTCCTTCAGGTGGAAGGTCCTTCTCTCATCTCGCTGTTGATGATTAATCTAGAAATCAAGTGTGAAACCAAGTGGTCTGACCCTGGCATCTTTCTGTCATGGGAGTGGTCAGGAAAATTTGGAAGCGATTCGACCAGTGTTGTTAAAGAAATCCTTCTAGAACATGTTGCTGGTACTCACACACTCAGTTGTCTGTGTCCAGGCAGTGACGTTATGTATCATCAGAAAAGGGGTTGTGATGTCCCGATCTGTTGAAAGTATAACTGCAAAACAACGATTAGTGTGGTTCAACAGTCCATCGGACTTTCAGCCTCTGAGTATGATTCCGTCAACTCCCAAAAATGTAGACAGTAGATCAGTCCTGAAAACTTGTGGATCTCAGAAGTTCCATCATTCGGGTGAAGTATGCACCTTATTCAGACAAGTTTCCATAAAAGTATATGTCAAATTTCCTTTTCCATCCAGAACTGGGTTGTTTGATGTTTTATTCAATGTGCTACGTTTATGCTCGATAGCACACGGCAGTGGAATGAGATTCCATTGTCCGATCAGACTTGACTTTGCTCAGCCAAATCAAAACTGTTATACATCTATGCTATTCCACCATTAAAATGTTAGACCTTACATCAAACAAACAATTTCGAAATAAACCAATTAAAACATACTGTAGATGTAAAATGTTAAACATAACAGAAGCCAATGGTCCGTTATAACTATGCAAACATATTTTTTTTTAAAGTACGAAACTCCTTATAAGTACCAATTTGATTTCCCTGTTCCCAGTTGCTTTTAGACCATAAAAGACAAATGTTTTATATTAAAGTAAAATTCCCACACAAAATCTGACATGGTCCCCAGACTATCCTTTCAATTTAGCCAACATAGTTTGTTAACTGAAGATTTAGATTTAGTGTCCAACTCATTTAATATTTTTAGCTGTTTGTAAAAATGTGATCTACACAGCAACTCAAAATTAGGGTGGAAATTAAGAAAAGTCTTAAGAATGGCAATGGAGACAGAAAACAAGTTTATGACATCACTAGAATCAAGGTACAATTAGTGATCCAAAGGACACTCAATGTAGGCCTAGAACACTATTAACATCAATACCCTATTTGTTCATTAGTCAATTCACCATCTTAGAATTTAAACTCCATTAACAAGTATCAGATATCTGTTTTAAAATAAGTATTATCATTGGTAATAAAAAAAAAACTAAAAAAAAAAAAAAAAACACTATATTATTTAACCAAACTCAATTCAGCATTTAAGATAAAACGTCAGATTTTATGGGTAATAAACTTGCGTTTGATTGTTTTTCACCCTTTTTTCATATTTTTACATGAGACTATAATCTCAATCTTTTCTCTAAAACCAAATTGTAACATATTAGAACCAAATTCAGTGTACATGGAAAGCCATGTGTTTTACCTAATTTAAAAAAGTAATTACCCTTTGTGTATGGTTTCTCTCTCATCTGCCGTCCTGTGACGAGGCATAGAAAGAGGGAAAACACATATTCCAACTGAGTGGAAACTATTCAGTCCTCAGGGGACACAGAAAACACAATATTTTAACCTTTTAAACCATGAGACTATTATACCAGATTAGAAAATCATTGTACCAATTTCTAATTCATTACTAGGTTTCAGATGTATCCACATGTGCTAGCGAAATGTAGCATGTAGTAGGCCTGTTAAAGCCTACCCACTTTGCCATTAGACCATGAAGGCCTAACAATTTTAAACATTATCATCAACGCAATAAATACGTTTGACTCCAAATTACATAGTGAACATGACAAAGCACAACAAACAGGCTTTTTCTTGAATACCCATTAAAACATGTTAAAGCATGAATGAACAAAACAGGCTATTTCGAATGCCTATTAAAACATGCTATATACCATCAAGTGCTTTTCAAACTACATGTAATATTTAAATAAATAAGCTTGGCTATTACCGAGGAAGGTGATCAGGTTTCCTTGATAAGTTCATGCTTCATTCAATGGTTAGGTACGAAACGTTTTAGGAAATTAACATTGAAGAACTTGATGATTTATGAATCAATGTTATGAAAGCTCACGTCAGTTCCTAGTATCGTCCATAATTCCAGGATCCCATAAAAGTGACTCCATCTCGAGACTCCTGTCGGTCGGCCTGGTGGTAAAACCGAATGAATTCACGCACATTGGCTCTTTTGTCTCCTTTCCCGCCTTACAACGGTCGTCCCCTCTCTGCCATCTTAACTTCCCGTTGTCTTTTCTCTTCATATGTACCACACGCTCCGTCTGTCCAGAAACAACTTCCTCTGAATCCATCTCGTTAAGCCGGAAAACTTTATTTTTCTTTCTTCTCACGATGCGGACATAAACCTGCAGACACTCGGCCCTCCATGGAACCGGTTTGTATCCATGGAACCGGTTTGACACTCCTGCTTTAGAGGCTCCTCAAATTATTATTCTGTAAACGTTTGACGCATTTCTCTATTTGCAAATAAACTGCCAATTGTGCCAAGAGAATTTTGTCTCTGTTCTTACTCCTTTAAGAGTGTCTATCGATACAATTTCCATCACAATGTCCTTGCATGGCCTAGTCAGAGCCCAGACTTAGACCGCATTGAAAATCTGTGGAATGACTTGAAGACAGCTGTCCACAAACTGTCACCATCAAATTAAACTGAACTTGAGCTGTTCTGCATAGAAGACTGGTCGAATATTTCAAAGTCTAGATGTGCAAAATTATTAGAGACATATCCCAACAGACTGAAGGCTGTAATTAAACCAAAAGGTGGTTCAACAAAATACTGAAACAAGGGGGTGATCCTTTCTTCAACTCAGTGATTATGTATTTTTTTTTTCTGACATGTTGGTGTGATATTGGTGTTAAGTTGCACTGAGTAAATACAGCTGAATGAAACAGAAACTGTCTGTCTTCATTTCAGGCTGCAAAGCAACAAAATGTGATTATTTTACAGGGCGGTGATTCTTTTCTATACCCACTTTACATTTTTATATCAACACCATTGCCCAGTTGTCTTGAATCTGAACCTGAATAGGAAGCCTGTGGCTCCAAATGTGATGGCTCTAGATTTGGCTGTTTAGAAGACATGTGATGAGCTGGCTATATAGAAGACATGTGAGGAACTTGCTCGGTATTGAATTCCTTAATTTGATCAATCAAAGCTTCATAGTTTACAGTTGTGCTCAAAAGCTTGCATACACTTGGAAAATATGTAATATATGTACCATTTGTAAAGAAAACACGATGGAGTTGGCAAAACACGTCTTATTTCTTATGGGATTCACATTCAATTGTAGGTCAGAACAGAATGTCACCATCATAAAAGAAATATCTGGAAACAAAGAAAAAAAATGAACTGACCCCTGTTCAAAATTCTGCATACCCTTAGTCTGCATACTACCTCTTCTTTTATTTAGGAACATTGACAGGAGCCTCACTCCTACAGCTTCACCATAAGATAGGGTGCAGGACAGGCTGCAGGCTGTTAGCCAGCCTGCTAGCATAGTGGAGTGTGTCAATAGCATAGCCAGAGTAGTTAGTACAGTTTTGCCTATTGCGACTGTGATTTGTTCCAGGCTGAGAGAAGTTAAACAAGGAAGCGCTAACAATAGCAACCTTATTAAGATAAAACCTTCCTCCAATTCGGTCACAATTCAAAATGACTTTATTACCTTGCATCTCAAAATGGGACTCCTAAATGTTAAAAACATCACAGATTTTCATTCCTTTGCTCATGAAAGTTGATAAACCAGGCTGATATATCGTTTTACATAGCCACTATTTACAGGCCGCCCGGGCCATATACAATGTTTCTCAATGAGTTTCCAGAATTCTTGTCTAACCTTGTAGTCATAGCAGATAGTATTCTTGTGATGACTGTGCCCTCTGCTGTCTCTTCTCCCCCTGCAGTGGGAGGGCTCGGTCGTTCGACGTCACCAGCCTTGACAGGTCCTTCACTTTGCGATCACACATTCCCCTTCAGGTCCTTGCCACCCCCCTACCCGTGAGAGCTTTGGACAACCGGACGCTAGGGTCGGGATTGGTTACCGAGTGTACTGTCTCTCTCCTTATGGTCACCATACTCTTCCACGTTCCCTGTCGTGATAGGTTTCCCCTAGTTATCCCTCCATGACCCTCCATGAGTCTTTCGGGATGGTTGCGGAAGTGCCAAGTTAGGTGTTTCCGTAGGCTCGACCACGGTGGAAAGTCCACACAGTGCTCTCACTGTGCCGATTATCCCCAAATACAGGGACTTGGCTGCATTATTTTCCAAGGCTAAGGCTACTGTATTGCTGCCTCATAGACCGGGGGATTGTGCAATAAACCTTATTGATGGAGCGGCACTCCCTAAGGGTCGCATGTATCCACTGTCCCGCACTGAGATGGCAGCGATGGCCGCGTGTGTCGAGGAAGCTCTGGGACAGGGGTACTTTAGACCCTCCAAGTCACAGGTCTCCTCGAGATTCTTTTTTGTGCAGAAGAAGGATGGTGGTTTGGACCCGTGCACTGATTACAAGGTGCTGAACAAGATCACCATCCTGTTCAGCTACCCTCTTCCTCTGATCTCCGTGGAGGTCGAGAAGATGCACGGGGCCCGTTTCTTCACAAAATTGGACCTCAGGAGTGCCTATAACCTGGTGCGTATCCGGGAAGGGGACGAGTGGAAGAGAGCTTTGAGTATTTAGTGATGCTGTGCAGTTTCATGAATGCCCCATCGGTCTTTCAATCCTTCATCAAAGATGTATTCAGGGACATGTTATGCAAGGGTGTGGTTCGTATGTTTGGATGGTATATCTTTGGAAAAATCAAAAGTATGTTTTTGTGTTCCTCAAGGCTCGGTTCTAGGCCCTTTATTGTTCTCTCTATATATGCTGCCTCTTGGTGATGTAATTTGGAATCACAATGTCAATTTTCGCTGCTATGCTGATGACACACAGTTATATATTTCAATGAAGCATGGAAAAACCCCAAATTAGCTTCTTAGGAAGCATGTGTTTCAGATATTAGAAAGTGGATGACAAAGAGCATCTTGCTTTTAAACTCAAGAAAAACAGAAATTCTCATTTTAGGACCCAAGAAACAAATAGTTTTGATGGCAGATCTCACTGTGAACCTTGACAGCTGCATGGTTTTATCCCAAAAAAAATGTAAGAAATCTCAGAGTTACCCTGACCTCTCCTTTGACTAATATATAAAATACAAAAAAGTATTTAGTCAGTCAGTTCTCCCACTTAAAAAGATGAGAGAGGCCAGTTTCATCATAGGTACATGTCAACTATGAGAGACAAAATTAGATATTTTTTTCTAGAGAATCACATTGTAGGATTTTTTATGAATTTATTGGTAAATTCCTCAGTAAAATAAGTATTTGGTCACCTACAAACAAGCAAGATTTCTGACTCTCACAGACCTGTAACTTCTTTAAGAGGCTCCTCTGTTCTCCACTCGTTACCAGTATTTGCACCTGTTTGAACTTGTTATCAGTATAAAAGACACCTGTCCACAACCTCAAACAGTCACACTCCAAACTCCACTATGACCAAGACCAAAGAGCTGTCAAAGGACACCAGAAACAAAATTGTAGACCTGCACCAGGCTGGGAAGACTGAATCTGCAATAGGTAAGCAGCTTGGTGTGAATAAATCAACTGTGGGAGCAATTATAAGAAAATGTAAGACATACAAGACCATTGATAATCTCCCTCGATCCGGGGCTCCACCCAAGATCTCACCCCGTGGGGTCAAAATGATCACAAGAATGGTGAACAAAAATCCCAGAACCACATGGGGGGGAGCTAGTGAATGACCTGCAGAGAGCTGGGACCAAAGTAACAAAGGCTACCATCAGTAACACACTACGGCGTCAGGGACTCAAATACTGTAGTGCCAGACGTGTCCCCCTGCTTAAGCCAGTACATGTCCAGGCCTGTCTGAGGTTTGCTAGGGAGCATTTGGATGATCCAGAAGAGGATTGGGAGAATGTCATATGGTCAGATGAAACCAAAATACTACTTTTTGGTAAAAACTCAACTCGTCATGTTTGGAGGAGAAAGAATGCTGAGTTGCATACAAAGAACACCATATCTACTGTGAAGCATGGGGGTGGAAACATCATGCTTTGGGGCTGTTTTTCTGCAAAGGGACCAGGACGACTGATCCGTGTAGAGGAAAGAATGAATGGGGCCATGTATTGTGAGATTTTGAGTGAAAACCTCCTTCCATCAGCAAGGGCATTGAAGATGAAACGTGGCTGGGTCTTTCAGCATGACAATGATCCCAAACACACCGCCTGGGCAACGAAGGAGTGGCTTCGTAAGAAGCATTTCAAGGTCCTGGAGTGACCTAGCCAGTTACCAGATCTCAACCCCATAGAAAATCTTTGGAGGGAGTTGAAAGTCTGTGTTGGCCAGCGACAGCCCCAAAACATCACTGCTCTAGAGGAGATCTGCATGGAGGAATGGGCCAAAATACCAGCAACAGTGTGTGAAAACCTTGTGAAGACTTACAGAAAACATTTGACCTCTATCTTTGCCAACAAAGGGTATATAACAAAGTATTGAGATGAACTTTTGTTATTGACCAAATACTTATTTTCCACCATAATTTACCAATAAATTCATAAGAAATCCTACAATGTGATTTTCTGGAATTTTTTTCTCATTTTGTCTCTCATAGTTGAAGTGTGCCTATGATGAAAATTACAGGCCTCTCTCATCTTTTTAAGTGGGTGAACTTGCACAATTGGTGGCTGACTAAGTACTTTTTTGCCCCACTGTAAATCTCAAGAGGTGCTTAGTTTAATCTTCGAAACATTGCAAAAACTTTCTATCAAAAACTGTTGCAGAAAAACGAATCCAAGCTTTCGCTACTTCAAGATTAGATTACTGCAATGCTCTTTTTTCCGGTTACCCTGATAAATCCATATATAAACCTCAATTAGTGCCGCACACGGCTGCTAGAATCCTAACCAGAACAAAGAAATATGAACAATATGATTTTAAGGTTTTATTGTCAATTTATAAATCAATACATGGACTTACTCCTACATATCCACTGAAATGATCCAGCCATACATACCTGCACGTAACCTTAGATCTCAAAATGCAGGCCTTTTAATTGTACCTGAAATGTCTAAACAAACAGCCGAGGCTGGGCCTTCTCTCATAGAGCTCCACTACCTTGGAATGATTTGCCAATTACAATGCAGATTGCAAACCTTCAAGCGTCTACTAAAGACTCATCTCTTCAGCCTGGTCTATGACTAAGTTTAGTCTGGCCAAGGGGCGAGAAGGTGACCAGAAAGTCCTGATACTGTCCACCCTTGCTGTCTTGCCAGGTGGGCTCTCATCGCCACTGGGATGCCCTCACTCCAATGCCATTTGGGGGCGGAGTCACTGGCTTTTTGTTTGCACTGATGCAATTGAGCTGTACTCTGCTGGCAATACTTTGCCCTCATTCAGTATGATTGCGGTTGGTGGGTGTCCCTTTGGTTGATGCTTGGCAATGTGGATAGATTAATTTCCTGGCTGTTGGGCCCTGTCCGGGGCCTCCCCCGGATTGGGCCACAGTGTCACTGGAACCCCCTGTCTCACCCCCGAGGTCTTATGCTGCTATATTATTGTGCTGGGGAGTAGGGTCTAAATATCCCCTGTCTTCTGTCGTTTTAAACTTAGGAGGACATGAGGTCTTGACCCACACCTGCAGAGTACCAGGCTTGACTCATTGTGGTCCCTTTCCAAAGTCCTCCTGGTTGTGTTGCAGATCAAGACAATACCTGACCATTTCTGCTGCTGACACCCCTCCCCCCTTTTGTCCCTTGTCCATCATGTCTCCGATCTGGACTAGGTTTAAATACTCTGGGCTTAGCCCACATGCATTGATTAACTATTACAATTTGGACTCTTAATATGTTCACCCGGCACAGCCAGAAGAGGACTGGTCACTCCCCGGTGCCTGGTTCCCCTCTAGGTTTCTTCCTAAATTTCAGCCTTCTTAGGGTTTTTTTTCTAGACACTTCTGCACTACTGTTGTTTGCTCCCTGGGGTTTAAGGCTGGGTGTTTTGTGAAAGCACCTTGTGACAACTGCTGATGTAAAAAGGGCTTTATAAAATACATTTGATTGATTGATAGTTCGGAATACCATGTATTTCCCCATTAAAATCAATGACAGCATGCAGTCTTTTGTAATAGTTGACCACGAGGCCCCAAATTCTTGCAGGTGGCATATCTGCCCATTCGTCTTGGCATAATGCCTCCAGGTAATGCAAAATCTTTGGTCGTCTTGCATAAACCATTCATTTGAGATCTCCCCAGAGTTGCTCGATTATATTAAGGTCAGGAGACTTTGACGGCCACTTCAGAATGTTCACCCTTTTTTACTCTAACCCCTGGAGGGTCAACTTGACCTTGTGCTTAGGATCATTGTAATGCTGGAATGTTCAAGAGTGTCCCATACACAGTTTTCATGTAGTAGAATTCAAATTGTCATTCTGCATTCATCATGCCATACATTTTCACAAGATTCCCTGTGCCATTGGAGCTCACACACTCCCAAAACATCTGTGAGCCATCACTATGCTTCACAGTGGGAATGGTATTCTGTTCACTATAGGCCTTCTTGAACCCTCTCCAAACATAACATTGGCGCAGTAAAGGCTTCCTTCTGGCAACTCGACCATGCAGTTAATTTTTGTTCAAATATCGTCATCTTCGCTCCTTGAAACAACCACACAGTCTTTTTCCAGAGCAGCCTGTTTCCTTAGGTTACCTGTGGTATTTTCTTTGTAACCTGAATAATTCTTCTGGCAGATTGGGTTGAAATCTTTCTATGTCTAGCTAACCTTCAGAATCAGAATCAGATTTATTTGCCAGGTACGTGTACTAGGGTAATTACTTTTTCAATTTTGTTCTGAATTGTTTTTTCCTGTAGCACAAATGGATGAACTTTTGCATATAAATGACTAATATGAGGTATATTCCATTGAAATATTGAAAAAGGTCACGCACAAACCATTATTACATTTTGTATAGGTACTGCTATATAAGCGAGGTGTTTAACTGTTCAAAGCGGGTACTTGAGTTTAAATTAGCTTAATTTGGTATCAACCCTATATAATGTTGTATATATGTGACTCTAAAGCTTGTGTTCAATTTTATATCTGCTGACAGTGAGTTCAAAAAAGGCAAAACAATTATAAATAAAACATTTAAAATCATTTTGTGGGTGCACAAAATGTTTTATAACCCATTTTGTGGGTGCATTTTTTTTATCAAATCACCTAATCTTTAATGAAAGCTCATCCAAATATGATACAAGGAAATTAGTTTGTAAAAAGTCATCACCCTAGTGTGTACACATACAAGGAATTTGATGCTCAACAAGGGTCACTGACTGCAATATTCAGTACACATAAATAAACCAAACAACAACATAGTAAGACTTGTGAGACAGTAGTGCAATGAGCAGGGTATAAAGGGTGCTGGAAACAAATATCATTGTGCAGATATTAATATTTACATAATGACAGTGGATTTGATCTATATATGCTGTTTGCTGGAACTGCACATTTTCGAAAGGCCTTTTATTGTGGCCTGCCTAAGGCATCTGTGCAATACTCATGCTGTCTGATCAGCATCTTTATATGCAACAACTGGGAGGTGGATGATTTTCTCAGCAAAGGAGAAGTGTCACGGACGCAGGTTAGGACCCAAGTGCGGACTGGGGGCGAGAGGGGCAGAGACAGGCAGAACGGACGAAGACAGGAGGTGAGGCATCTCACGTAACGGCGACAAAGTCACAGAAGAACTGCAGGCAGAGTAGTCGGGGACAGGCAGAAGGTCGGTAAACCTGCTGGCGGCAGAGGTACAGTCAGGGAATGGGCAGAATAGTCGGGGACAGGCGAGAGATCAGAGTACCGGCGAGGAACAGAAGTACAGGCAGGGCTCAGGCAGACTAGTCGGGAACGAGCGATCGGTCGGTACACGAGAAGGCAGGATGAGAGACTGGAAAGCGCAAGATGTGGCATGTAAACATGAACCATTGATCTGGCAGGGGATAAGTGGCAGAGAGTTGTATTTGTATGCGTGGTGACGAGGTGAGTGGGGACAGGTGTATGAGTGGTGATTGGTGACAGGTGTGTGACTTGATGCTCACTTAGACTCAGTAGCGCGGGCGCCCTCTGCTTCGCGCTTGCGGAGGTGGGGACGTGACAGTACCCCCCCCGACAGATGCCCCCAGGCGGCCCACCAGTAGCCGCCAGCCGTCGGCGATGGTAGGCCCGGAGTATGGACCGATCCAGGATCTGACTACGGGAAATCCAGCACCGCTCTTCGGGACCGTAACCCTCCCAGTTCACAAGGTACTGGAAACCGCGACCCCGACGCCTCCAGGAGTCCAGGATCCGACAGACGGTAAATGCAGGACCCCCATCAATGATCCGCGGAGGGAGTGGCCAAGGAGGAGGGAGGAGCGGGCTGTGATGCACTGGCTTGACACAGGACACGTGGAAAGACGGATGAACCTTGAGAGAGGGGGGCAGCTTGAAATGGATGACAGCAGGGTTGATTATCCTGTCTATGGTGAAGGGGAATCGGTGTGCAAAGGGATGTCCTTGGTGAAAAGCCAAACTCGGTCCCCCACTGCGTAAGCAGGAGCCGACACCCGTTGCAGGTTAGCCTGCGTGCTGTCCAACCGGAACGTCCAAAGCAGGGTGGCCCTGGCGGGGTTCCAGGTTCAGTGGCACCGTCGAATGTGGGCCTGGACGGATGGCACCGCCAACTCTCTTTCCTGGGATGGGAATAGCGGGGGCTGGTAACCAAACAGACACAGGAAGGGGGACATGCCCATTGCGGATGTGGGAAGAGTGTTGTGGGCGAATTCGACCCACGGGAGCTGGGAGGACCAGGTGGAAGGGTTGGAGAATACCAGGCAACGGAGAGAGGACCCTAGCGTTTGATTGGCCTTCTCAGCCGGGCCGTTGGTCTGGGGATGAAACCTGGAGGAGAGGCTGACGGTGGCTCTAATGGCACGGTAAAAGGATTTCCATACCACGGACGTAAATTGAGGTCCATGGTCAGAGACCAGGTCGAGGGGTAGTCCGAAGACACAGAATACTTCCTTGACCAGTGTGGCCGCCATCTCCTGGTCAAGGAAGTATTCTCAGAGGAACAGGTAAGGATGTAGGAGCCCCGAGCTGGGTCGATTGGACTGTTTGCTCTGGGCACAGGTAAGACAAGCCGCAATGTAGGCCTGTGTGTCATTGCGCATGGCTGGCCACCAGAACCGCCGACGGAGGAAGGCCATAGTGCGAGCCAAACCAGGATGACAGGTGAGCTTGGAGGCGTGGGATCAAGCCAGAACTGCCGACTGGGCGGATTGGGGAACAAAGAGGCAACCCGGAGGTTTGTTTCCCGGTCCGGGGTCGCTGAATAGAGCCGACTTAACGGTTTCCTCAACTCTCCAGAGCACTGCGTCAATTACGCATTGCTGTGGCAGGATTGCGTCTTGTCAAGCGCATGGCTCCTCACCTTTCAAAAACACGCGGGACAGGGCATCTGGTTTCCCATTCTTCGAGCCTGGCCTGTAGGTGAGGGCAAAGTTGAAACGGGAGAACTGATATATTCCAAGCCGAACTGATATATTCCAAGTTCCGGTGATCCGTCCAGACGAGGAAGGGCACCTCTGCGCCCTCGAGCCAGTGCTGCCAATCTTCTAGGGCTATCTTGACGGCCAATAACTCCCAATTGCCGACGTCGTAGTTGGCCTCCGCGGGTGACAGTCGGCGGGACAGGAAGGCGCAGGGATGGAGCTTGCCATCCTCGGCGCGTTGGGACAGTACATCCCCAACCCCAACATCCGAGTCGTCTACCTCGACCACAAATTGTCACGAAGGATTAGGCTGGGAGAGGACGGGCGCCGAGGTGAAGCGGGCCTTAAGGTCCTGAAACGTGTCTTCAGCCTCCCGGGTCCAGACAAAAGGCTTACTGCAAGACGTTAGGGCGGTTAACGGAGCTGCCACCCGGCTGTAGTTGCAAATGAACCGTCTGTAAAAATGTGCAAACCCAAGGAACTGCTGTAGGTCCTTACACAAACCCAGGGTTGGCCAGCAGACCACGGCCTCCACTTTGGATGGATCCAACCGCACGCGCCCCTCGGAAACAATATACCCAAAGAAGGAGACGGTGGATGCATGGAATTCGCATTTTTCAGTTTTTACGAATAGGCAGTTCTCCAGGAGCCAATGAAGGACCTGTCGGACATGCTGGATGTGTTCGGTCGGGTTCTTGGAAAATATCAGAATATCGTCCAGGTAGACAAACATAAAGCGCCCAATCATATCGCCCAACACGTCATTAATAAAATTCTGGAACATTGCCAGGGCATTGGTGAGGCCAAACGGCATGACCTGGTATTCAAAATGTCCCATTGGTGTAATAAAGACGGTTAGCCACTCACCCCCCTCCCTTATCCTGACGAGGTGGTAGGCGTTGCGAAGATCCAGCTTAGTGAAAACGGACGCGCCCTGTAGTGAATCGAATGCGGAAGTCATCAAAGGGAGGGGGTACTTGTTCTTAACGGTTATGTTGTTAAGACCCCGGTAATCTATACACGGGCGGAGGGAGCCATCCTTCTTACCCACAAAGAAAAACCCTGCTGCCAGAGGGGATGAAGACGGCCGAATGCAACCGGAATCCAAAGACTCCCTAATGTACTTCTCCATGGCCTCTTTTTCTGGTTTGGAGAGGAGCCAGGCAGTTGCTCGATGGTGTAGTCGTAAGGACGGTGCGGAGGGAGCAAGAGTGCACGGCGCTTACTGAAAACCTCCCCAATGTCATGGTAGACTGATGGCACTCCTCTCAGGTCAGGTGGCTGGGGGTTGGTGTCTTGGTCAGTCACAGACGGTGGACAGGCAGGTCGCAGACAGTCTGCGTGGCAGTTGGGGCTTCACTTCAGGATCCTGCCTGCGTTTCAGTCGATGGCCGGATTGTGCCTGACCAACCATGGGTATCCCAGGACTAACGGGATATGGGGAGTGCTTGTGAGCATCAGACAGATAGACATTGATAGTTGGATGGGCTCTGTACGGGATGTCACTCTAGCCAGACGTCAACAGTCCAAGGCCACAGCTTCAATGGCGTCCGAGAGAGGTTCAGTGGAGGGCCCCAGCTGGGCGGCCAACACCGAGTCCAAAAAACTGTTGTCGGCACTGGAGTCGATCAGGGCCTGTATCTTAAGTCGCTGACCGTTGTGACAAAGGGTTGCGTAGAAGGGGTGTCGGGGATAGGAGACATCGGTAGTTGGGCTCATTAGTCGCTCCCCAGAGACTAACGAGCCCGTCCATTTCCCTTCGTCTGCGGGCAGGAAGCGGTGAAATGGCCCAGACGGCCACAGTACAAGCAACTGTTGGTCTCCTGTCTGCGGCGTCGTTCCTCCCCATCCAGACGGTAACGTCCCACCTGCATGGGCTCGGGGTCCGGAGCTTTCGAGCCGCCCTCTGGGCCTCGAGGGGTGAACGGTGTTGGGCTCGGGGGTGTGATTCGGGATAAGGCTGGAGTGGTTAGAAGGGATGTAGGGCTAGGCTCCTGTTGTTTCGCCCTCCTACGTTCTCGCGCACGGTTGTCGATACGAACCGTTAGGGCTATTAAACCGTCCAGATCCATGGGTTCTGTGTAGGACACCAACTCGTCTTTGAGGTGTTCATTTAACCCTCGTCAAGCACCCTCTGCGGTTCCGCTGAAGATTACTTTTTGTGTAAGTGTATTAATTGATACCCAATGATTATATATTTTCCTTACCTGTTAGCGGCTAATTCCAATGAAGCGATTGACGTAAGGTTTGTTTTCCTACGTGCATCACAGCCTACATAAGAAAAACACCAGGTTGCACCAAAATGGTGGCCGTTACGCACTCCATGTAATGGAGTTTAGTGCATCTGCTGTTCCTTAGTCAATTCTTTGTTGACCAATTTTTAACAACGTTATGCAAGGTCATCTGATGCCTGGCATCCAATAGCAATTCAGATAAGTTCTCCCAGGGAATCACATGGTCTATGGCACGACATCAGATCCAGTGGCTCCTCCTTACCCAAGCTGCAGTCCATGGAGTATCAACAAAGACTTGCTTCACATTCATCCCTGCATTGCTTTCATTCCGAAAAAAGACATTATAGAGCTACGTTTTTTGACTAGATTTGAATGGGCAAAAGTATTTAGAATATGATAATTTGTATGGAAACAGTATCTGGATGCAATGCGTAAGCATAATAGCCAGACAACTTCAACAGCTCAGAGAACCATCCACATATGAAGTAAGTACAACGCTATTTATGAACAATGGTATCCCATAGCATCGTTTATATATTAAAAAAATAATGTAAAAATATTATTCTTTCTACATGGTATGGAGATGTTGTTGGTTTTATTGGAAAAACTTGGTATGGATTGAACAAATAATAATTTTCTATGTATATAACTGCAAAATACCGATCTCGTGCTTCCCTCTAGTGGCCGTTAGGTGTGTTGCGGTATAACCGGAGGAATGTAATTTCTTTCTAAATAATTTTATAAGGGTTTATTTCTAGGTAAGAGGAACTGACTTTTATTGGGGTGCCTATACTTTCCACCTTGTATTAATTATTTTATTCATTTATTTCAGCCTAAAACACTGTAATATCACTATAAAGGCATGGAAATATCAGAAAATAACTATCTCACAAAACTTCATAAATATTTTAAAAATAAATTAGCATACACTATTACAGAAATGTGTGTCGTAAAACTTTTTTTTGCCATTCTAAGAGATGAGGTTTCAAATAGTGTCCCAAATTATTTTTCTTTTGTGGGTTTTCTTAGCCAAAGGGGTTGTGATCACCAGAAGCAACTCACAATAGATGATTTCTGTTACAGAAATGATTCTAGGACCCAAAATGTGCAAGTAGTGAAATCCAGCCTAAAACAGCCTGGATCTGGGAGGGTTTTAAGCCATTAACGAATGCGGCTTGCAGTGCTTCGCCGTTCCACCCACTCTCAGCCGCCAGGATGCGGAACTCGATTGTGTATTCGGCTACACTACGCCTTCCCTGGCGCAGGGCGAACATCCGGACCGAGGCGTCTTTTCTCCGGACCGGGTGATTGAACAGCCTCCGCATCTCCTGGGTGAAGGTGTCGTAAGACCGGGTTGCTTGATACTGGCGTTCCCAGAGGGCAGAGGCCCACTCCAGGCCAGGTCCACGGAGTAGCCCAATCAGGTAGGCTATTTTGGCGCCATCCGTGGCGTAGGTCCTCAGTTGCTGGGCGAAGACGAGTCTGGAGCAGGAATGAGCGACATAACCCTAGATCACCATCATATCTCTTGGGCGTGGGAACCCAGGGCTCATGACAGAGAAGTGATGAGAAGTGCTCACTACACAGATTTAGACAGATTTGTGAACAATATTTGAAAGAAATAGGCCTGTTGTGAACATAGAGAAAGTATTAGATCTTTGAAATCAGCTCATGATAAATGGGGGCAAAAACAAAAGGGTTGTGTTTATAATTTTGTTCAGTGTATTTCCTTTTTTACTAAATTATTTTGTCAGGTCCTAGCTCTGAGGATGCCCCTAGCCATCTCTACACTGGCCGGGGGCCATAGTCAGGAGCTCTCAGGATATAAATGCCTCTAAGCATCTCCATGTTTGTGTTATCGTTGTCCCCAATCAGAGGCAGCTGGCTTGCTTTGCCTCTGATGGAGAACACTAGTTAAGATGCACCTTCTTTTCATGATGTTGTTGGTAATTGTTTGTCCTTAAACAGAAAGACAGACAGACAGACAGAGTCCTGTCAGTCTGTCTGCGCTTGTGTTTTACTTTTGCAATGAATCTGCCTTTTGGCTCACCAAATCGTGACACATTTCATGGTGTGTATATTTATTAAATGAAGTCCCTAGAAGTTCTCCATACACGTCACTGACCCATAAAAAGTTTACTTTGCTGGGAAGCAGCTGAAAACCTCTCACATTGTCATACAAACAGTTCTATTGTCACCAACAACACCTGTTTGACGGAGAATGCCATGTTAGTTGCCAGTGAGTTTAAGTGTTTCAATGTGCTCTGGCAAATACCATTTAAATGATGTTCTGTAAAACGATGGCACTCTGTAAAACTACCGTAGTGTCAAAAAGAAAACGTTTCTGTGAAACATTGATAAAAAGATAAGTGAAGGAGGAAAAGGAAGCTGTTTATTTAACACAGATCTGATATCATCGCGAGTGGCCTTTTTTAGGGAGATATTTGTCAAGCATGTTTATGCTTGATGGAGACAAATAAAATAAATAAGAGATATATGTCTGAAAGAGCAGCAAGCCGGATTCAAACTTGTGCTTCAGCAGTAATAGGAACTGGAGGTAGCGACTTAGAACACTCACCATAATTTGTCTTCCATTGGGTCCAGTCACTTGGGTTTGAGTGGTTGCAGAAACTTCGTATTCTAACTGAATGGTCAGCACATTGTAAAGGCAAAGTAGACACCCAGCTCCATGTTAACACTGAGTCACTGCTTACAGTAGAGCCACTGATATTAGCCTGTGTGATGTAAAATCATCAATGAAACATAAAACACAAATCTGAAGGTGTTTCAAACCAGCAAAACTGGCTGCACGAATGTGATTTTGGACAATGTTACTCACGTTGTGAACAACAGTGAAGTTTTCAGTGCGTCCAACTTGTATTTCATAAGTATCCACAGCAGTATCTTTAACCTGCCACCACATTTCAAGAGTTTGCATGGCAACATTAGCCCGCAGTTCAGAAATGATAGGACAGGAAGGCTTACAACCTGCAACAAAAAAATTCAAATATATATATTCACATTTTGATACTACAACAGATATTGGAATAAATCATTATATGCAATAATTGTTTTTCATCAGTAACTTGAATATTTGCATAGGCCAGTGTATATCGTACATCCCTAAGTTGACCTTTGACTTCATAACATCAGCAGTCTTACCTGATTCCAGGCAGGATCCATTCGAATACACAGAACAAGTTATAAGGATCATATAGCATGATCTATTGAAATGCATCATGAAACCTCACAAAGAAACAATGCTGTTCAAACAATGTTACTTAAAAAAACTACAGTTCTAGTGAGGATGAAAGTTGCTTCCTTTTGTTCAAGCTGACAAGTGTTCACTAACACACTGTCAGACGGACAAATGTCCAGGACTGAGTCACAACTTAGCTTGGTATGGAGCAATAACACGGTATCATGTATTGAGCAATAGAGTAGTTACAAGGAGGTGTGAGGGTCTAAAGAGTACTGTGTTAAAGCCATCTGGTGGTAGTAATATAAGGTTGCCCCTGGAAGCAATCTAAAGACAGTTATCGTCAGGATTTCCTGTAAGCTGTTACATATGAAATTGTAATTAGATAATTAAATATGTTTTTATATTAAAAGTTGCCAGGCATGAAAGAAATCAAACAACATGAATGGCGATAGCATTCTTGAAGTCACACTGTAAACTAATAACGCAGTAAATATGCAATACAATTATTGAATGTTTGTTTTCTAGTATATGATTATTCCACAATAATACAGAAAGTACAACTTCAAGGGTAAAACATCCATTAACAACATCAACCACATTATACAAACAGTGCATTATGTTGAAAAATTTTAACTCTAAAAGATGCCAACCATTGTGTGAGTAACATGTTATTTTTAGTGTGATTAGCACGCTATATCAAACCAAGTATTGACAAATGTGCTATAAAGCATTTATACACATTGTGGTAAAAACCACAAACACAACACAAGAAAACCGCAATCCTAGGACAGCATAACAGACAACAGCTTATTGCTGAAATGTACACAGTTTAAACAAAAAGTGTTGTGCCCTTATAATTCTCTCCTTATAGTTGTTTTATTGTGGCAGGGAGGGAAAGCACGATAGCAAGGAGGTTGTACTTTTGAAGGAGATTGGAAGATTGAAGCAACATAGGGAAAAAAAGTCACTCCAAAATGTGCTCGTTGTCTTTTTCAAAATCCCTCATACATTTTTGCAGTGTAAGGAAGTTTATCGTCAAAATCTGACAACTGACATAACATTTACTATAGACCATTGTTCATTTATTTAAATAAATTGGCACATAGATGTACCTCCTCATTATGAAAATGTTCGCCATTGGGACCCATTAAGTCTGCCCTGATGGACTTTCTGCAATATAGCATTTCTTGAATAACACAGATAAATGAAATGCTCAGACACCCAATGTCCAATCTTCATATACTTTGATATTTGGAATCTATGGGGACCAAGGTCATCAAAGTTATATCAGCCAGGCCAGTATATCAAAAAACATGATTGCTGTTGACCATTGAACATATGCAGGGGTGGGGTTTAACACATTAATGCACATTTCCATCAATCAAATTCAATCAAATTTAATTTAATTTGTAATGTCCTATTTACATCAGCAGTTGTCCCAAAGTGCTGTTACAAAACACTTGGCCTTAAACCCCAGGAAGCAAACAACAGTAGTGTTGAATTTCAGTGGCTAGGAAAACTAATTTAGGAGGAAACCTAGAGAGGAACCAGGCTCAGATGGGTGACCAGTCCTCTTCTGGCTGTGCTGGGTTAATATACTAAGAGTCAAAATTGCAATAATTTATAAATGCATGTGGGCTGAGTCTATATTGTATTTAAACCTAGTCCATGTCAGAAGCCTGACCAGATGGACAAGGATAGGAACAACCAGGGGGGAAGGGGGTCAGCCGAGTGGCAACTGAAAGCGTCAGGTATCGTCTTGATCTGCAACACAACCAGGAGGACTCTGGACAGAAACAGCAACGAGTCTAGCCTGGTACTCCGCAGGTGTGGGCCAAGACCTCCTAAGTCTAAAATGTCAGGAGACAGGTACAATTTTGAAAAAGCATTCCTTAGGTCTACAAGGATTTATAGTGGAGGAGAACTGACCCTACTCCCTCAGCACAATAATATAGCAGCATAAGACCTTGTGGCTTATACCTTTATCTACAAGGATTAAAGTATAATAATTCTACTTGGTACATACAGTGGGGAGAACAAGTATTTGATACACTGCTGATTTTTCAGGTTTTCCTACTTATGAAGCATGTAGAGGTCTGTCATTTTATCATAGGTACACTTCAACAGTAAGAGACGGAATTAAAGAAATCCAGAAAATCACATTGTATGATTTTTAAATAATTAATTTGCATTTTATTGCATGACATAAGTATTTCATACATCAGAAAAGCAGAACTTAATATTTGGTACAGAAACATTTGTTTGCAATTACAGAGATACTATGTGTCCTAGTTCTTGACCAGGTTTGCACACACTGCAGCAGGGATTTTGGCCCACTCCTTCATACAGAACTTCTCCAGATCCTTCAGGTTTCGGGGCTGTCGCTGGGCAATACGGACTTTCAGCTCCCTCTAAAGATTTTCTATTGGGTTCAGGTCTGGAGACAGGCTAGGCCACTCCAGGACCTTGAGATGCTTCTTACGGAGCCACTACTTAGTTGCCCTGGCTGTGTGTTTCCGGTCATTGTCATGCTGGAAGACCCAGCCACGACCCATCCTTAATTCTCTTACTGAGGGAAGGAGGTTGTTGGCCAAGATCTCGTGATACATGGCCCCATCCATCCTCTTTTCAATACGGTGCAGTCGTCCTGCCCCCTTTGCAGAAAAGTATTCCCAAAGAATGATGTTTCCACCTCCATGCTTGACGGTTGGGATGGTGTTCTTATTGTTGTAGTCATCCTTCTTCCTCCAAACACTGCGAGTGGAGTTTAGACCAAAAAGCTCTATTTTGGTCTCATCAGACCACATGACCTTCTCCCATTCCTCCTCTGGATCATCCAGATGGTCATTGGCAAACTTCAGGGCCTGGACATGCGGTGGCTTGAGCAGGGAAACCTTGCGTGCGCTGCAGGATTTTAATTAATGACGCCGTAGTGTGTTACTAATGGTTTTCTTTGAGACTGTGGTCCCAGCTCTCTTCAGGTCATTGACCAGGTCCTGCCGTGTTGTTCTGGGTTGATCCCTCACCTTCCTCATGATCATTGATGCCCCACGAGGTGAGATCTTGCATGGAGCCCCAGACCGAGGGAGACTGACCGTCATATTGAACTACTTCCATTTTCTAATAATTGCGCCAACAGTTATTGCCTTCTCACCAAGCTGCTTTCCTATTGTCCTGTAGCCCATCCCAGCCTTGTGCAGGTCTACAATTTTATCAATTTTCCATTGACTGACATGACAGCAAGGGGGGAATGTATGAAATGATTATCTATTGTGAAAAAAAGTTGAAGTTAGAGTTCAAAGCGAATTGGTGTGACAAGTATGCCATCTGCTGCCCATCCTCCCCCTGCAGGAGACGGGCTTCGGCGCTCGATGTCACCGGCCTTCTGACACCATTGCCCATCTCATCAACTCATCACATCTGTTGTCTCGTCTAGCGCACCTGATCATCATCTACAGTCATTCCCCACAGTATATATGTTCCCTCTGCTCCCTTTGTCTTTGTGTATTATTGTCTCACTGCCATGAGCATTGTCAAGCTCTCATTAAATGATTACTGACCTAACAACTCCGCTATCTGCTCCTCCTTGTTTGCCACCACGAGCTGACAATTGGATAGGTACATAAAGAGTTACATGAAGAATTGGGTTTTCCTGTTTGCTTAGTATAACTGGAAATAGTTATATAAAAAAATCTGTTATGGCTCTTAGTATCTAGTTAATTTTCTGGTCAAAAATTTTTTTTGGTTTGATGTAAAACCAAACATGATTATGGTTGAGTAGAATACATCTTACCATTTTGATTTGGTTTAGCTAAGAAACAACTAATTTGTTGGGACGAATAGTGACTCAGAGTATGTGACTGCTCGGTTTGTTTGATATTTGATTTGAAGTAATCTTGTTAATCTCATGCATTATGGATCAATGGATATTTTGCTATGTTTTAATTGAAACTGAGAAAGCAATTAAGTCCCATTTAAGAAAACCAAGTTGAGAAGTTTTACATAGTCTAAATTGTGAAGAGAGGTATAGACCCCCTGGAGTGCGCTACTCACTCACACAAACACCAGTGGGGGGGTCCTCTGCTTGAATCAGCTTTTTGATTTGTTTGAAGGCCTTTGAGGAGAAACAGATTTACTGGTGACATTATCAAAATTGGGTTTTCTAATTTGGCTACACTAAATAGTTGGTGTTCATTATTCTGGTTTTGATTGGTTGCGACCATCAGTTATCTCTCAAACAGCAAATAAGTCAAAAGGCAAATTGACACTGGGTTGAGACTTTCTTTAAAGTTGCGATTTTTAAGAGAACATTTTAACTATTACTTTGAGAGTGTCACAGACATGAGTGGGGACCCAAGAGCGGATCGGAAGGGCAGGGAATGGAGACTCTGACAGGCGGCAGAGGTACTGATCGGTGACAGGCAGAGTAGCCGGGGACAGGCGGTAGATAGGTGCACTGGCAGACGGCAGAAGCACAGATAGGTAGCAGACAGAGTAGTCAGGGGTGGGCGGAAAGTCGACACACAGGCTGACAGCAGAAGTACAGGTTGGGAGCAGGCAGAGTAGTCGAGGACGGGCAACAAGTCGGTAGATGGGAGATCCAAACGAAACAAAGACTCTGAGATTGCTGTGAAGCGCATTTGATTTACGACCATGATCCGGCAGGGAAGGGATGGCAGAGTGCTGTGGAAATACTGTTGGTAATGGGGAGATAGGGGACAGGTATGTGTGATGAAAATTTCATCGATAAACACTCTTAAAGGAGTAAGACAGAGACAAAATTATCTTGGCACAATTAGCAGTTTATTTGCAAATAGAGAGACGCGTCTAACGCTTACAGAATAATCATTTGAGGAGCCTCTAAAGGAACTTACAACAACGGTCAGTATTTATAACAGTTAAAGGGGTGTGGTATGATGTCACCCATCAATCTTAGGTCACACAGGTGGGAGGGTTATCCCCCCACCTTATCCTTTCTGCCATAATGTTTACTGTTGTGTTTACCTAAAGGGCCAACGGCCCCTACCGTCCCCCAACAATCACATTCCTAAGGAACAAAGGACAGATACCCTTAATGGTTTAGCCAGTTGAGCAGATGGTCAGAGAACCTAATGATTCTCTGAAATAATATGGAGGCTTGTCACAACCAAAGACCAGAGTTACATACCAGGTAATAGATAAGCAAACATGTCTCCAAAATACATTACGTAGTTAAGAAATTGCCACAACATGCGTCATCGTGGATTGGGGGTCTGAGTGGCTCAGGAACGCGAGGACCTGCCTCCGCGAGATCGCGGAGGCGTGGGCGTGACAGTAGTCCCCCTGACGGATGCCTTCAGGCAGACCACTAGGGGCGTCCGGACGCCGGCGATGGAAAGCCCTGAGCATGGTGGCCGAGTAGGAGGTACGGTGTTAGGGCTTGCTGGTTTGGAGGGTTTCTGGGGACAGGTTGCGATGTAATGCCCCGGACGGCCACAGTACAGACAGCTGTTGCTCTCCGTTGCTGCCGTTCGGTTCCATCGATCCGGAAACGTCTCAGTCGTGCTGATTCGGGGACCGTGAATTGGGATACTGCCGGAAACCTGTCCATGGTCACAGGCGCCTGTGGCGACGGTGTCACGTCCCAGCCGCCGCGAGCGCGCAGCAGAGGGCGCCCGCGTTCCTGAGTCAGTGAGCACCTAATCACACACCTGCTTCCAATCACCTCATCACACACCTGTCCCTATTCTCCTCATCACCACCCATACAAATACAACTCCCTGCCACTTCTCCCCTGCCGGATCAATGGTTTACGCTAGCATTCCACATCTCG
>JACXGJ010009713.1:0-23649 GCA_016801105.1 Esox niger | reverse complement strand
GCTGGGATGGGCTACAGGACAATAGGCAAGCAGCTTGGTGAGAAGGCAACAACTGTTGGTGCAATTATTAGAAAATGGAAGAAGTTCAAGATGAGAGTCAATCTCCCTCGGTCTGGGGCACCATGCAATTACTCACCTCGTGGGGCATCAATGATCATGAGGATGGTGAGGGATCAGCTCAGAACAACACTGCAGGACCTGGTCAATGACCTGAAGAGAGCTGGGACCACAGTTTCAAAGAAAACCATCAGTAACACACTACGCCGTCATGGATTAAATTCCTGCAGCGCAAGCAAAGTCCCCCTGCTCAAGCCAGCGCATATCCAGGCCCGTCTGAAGTGTGTCAATGACCATCTGGATGATCCAGAGGAGGAATGGGAGAAGGTCATGTGGTCCGATGAGACAAAAATAGAGCTTTTTGGACTAAACTCCACTTGATGTGTTTGGAGGAGAAGGATGAGTACAACCCCAAGAACACCATCCCAACCGTGAAGCATGGAGGTGGAAACATCATTCTTTGGGGATGCTTTTCTGCAAAGGGGACAGGACGACTGCATCGCATTGAGGAGAGGATGGATGGGGCCATGTATCACGAGATATTGGCCAACAACCTCCTTCCCTCAGTAAGAGCATTGAAGATGGGTCATGACTGGGTCTTCCAGCATGACAACGACCCGAAACACACAGCCAGGACCACTAAGGAGTGGCTCCGTAAGAAGCATTTGAAGGTCCTGGAGTGACCTAGCCAGTCTCCAGACCTGAACCCAACCGAGAATCTTTGGAGGGAGCTGAAAGTCCGTATTGCCCAGTGACAGCCCCGAAACCTGAAGGATCTGGAGAAGGTCGGTATGGAGGAGTGGGCCAAAATCCCTGCTGCAGTGTGTGCAAACCTGGTCAAGAACTACAGGAAATGTATGATCTCTGTAATTGCAAACAAAGGTTTCTGTACCATATATTAAGTTCTGCTTTCTGATGTATCAATGACTAGTATCATGCAATAAAATGCAAATGAATTATAAAAAAATCATAGAATGTGATTTTCTGGATTTTTGTTTTAGATTCTATCTCTCACAGTTGAAGTGTACATATGATATTAATTACAGACCTCTACATGTTTTGTAAGTAGGAAAACCTGCAAAATCAGCAGTGTATCAAATACTTGTTCTCCCCACTATATAGATGCCTTCTTTTTTAGTAATAATCTGATCTATCAATAGTGTTTGAGCTTTACGCCACAGGGCACCACTCTCACAGTTGTTGCTTATTTGTACCACCAGCTCTAGCAATTCATCAGTCACAATCTCGGAATTACTAACACAGAGTAATGACCAAACGTATGTTCATTATATTTATCTGCTTTCATGGTCACATGTACGTGGAGATCAGAGATTCACCAATTGTTGTGGACATATTTTTCGTCTTGCCAAAAAGGATGCAACAACTCAAAAGACGCAATAACGCAAGAGTTTGTGGATTCAAAGTAGACTTTAATGAGTTGACCTGCAGGAACCACTGTCTTGCCACACACATGTATACAGTGTTATTTAAACAGAACATCTCTGTCTATCCCCTTATGCTAATTCCTTGGCCAACCTTTCCCCCTGTCCGCCACCATTGTTTTGCAACCTTGTTCCTTGTTAAATATTGGTGGCGCAGGCTCTAGAAGCTTTTATAAAAATAATAGACCCATTAGGGCCCTTTATTTTAATGCATTTGATTAAGTTTATTATTCATTCGTCATTTGATTGTCCCAATACAAGACTTATTCATTATTTGATTATACTGTTTACCATAGCGTTTTATTGATATGTGCTTAATTATATATGGAAATGTATCCAAATACTCTGTTTGCATCAGAGTTTGTGGCGCAGTCAAGTCGGTCATATAAAAAATTGGGGCTTCTAACCTCGGCTAATAAACTTTTCATCCGTGGATTAATGTCTGTATCGCTTTGTAACAAAGTATTGGCCATTTCATTTGTATTTTGGGGTCTTTTGATTATGTGTAGATATTGATGGTTGTGTCGTTCATGTTGAATGTTTGATGATTTTGGTTTTTGGTTGCTGTGTAGCCATTGCCTGACGTCACCAGTAGCTGCTATTGTTTTGTTTCTTAATTTTGATTAAAAACATGGATTATTATCACCACTCCGTCTCTGTGCCTGTGTCCTATCACCACTACTGTGACAGAATGATCCACCTGTCAGAGACACAGCAGAGATGGATGGTAGGGGAACTCCTTGGTTGGCCTGAGAGTGACACCGAGGAGGAGAACCCCTACAGTCACCAGCTGCACACCTGGCCAGCCGAGCACAGCCATCGGAGAAGACAACGCCAGAGGCGACGACACAGACCTGCCGGGAGTCACCCCCAAGAACATTTTGTGGGGGGAGCTATGGCGGCATGCGGAGGGCCCCAAGGCACAGCTTCCACCCCTGGAGGGGTGGGACGACGAGCCCTTGCTGCCTCTCAATTGTGGGGTGATGGAGGTAGCCCAGCTGTGCCCAGTGCAAGCTCCAACAGCTCTGATGGGGCATGTAGAAGACCTCCCAGTCGTCGGTAGGTGTGAGGACTGGTGGGGCTTCCATGACCCATCATACCTGTTCCCACCACCAGTGGCGGAGCCCCCAGCCAGTCTGGAACAGGAAACGCCTGCTCCACGCCCGGTGCGGTACTGCCCAGGAGCCGCTGCTGCCCGCCGAGGGCCGGTCGCCGGCACCACCTCCCTATTTTACCAGTGTTATCAGCGAATTTGTGAAATATCATTTTCTGGAGTACAATGATGCAATGTCTCAGAAGATGAATCGGCGACGGTGAGGAAGTCCCAGACTGATACTGTTCAAAATTTCCACGCAAAATTAAGGCATTTCATTACAGTGCTAATGATGGAAACTGTTCACGGATCACATTTACAAGAAAAAACAATCATGGCAGTAATGATAGCGACAATGCAAGGTGCATACATTATTGGAGTATTGAACACCTTGAGTGTCAATGGTAGCAAAAAGACGTGTTGTAAACAACATCAAGTTGTTTAGTTAATATGGCATCATGGTCGAAAACGCAGACGTAGACGGGGAAAAAGAGCAGGCGCACTTGTTAAGCTGAGACAGCAGGGCTTTTGCACAGCACTCCCTTCAATCCACCTGAAGAATGTTTGCTCTCTGGCCAACAAAGTGGATGAACTGCGGCTCCTCAACAGAACTAACTCAGACTTCCGCAAATCTGCCGCCCACATTTTCACCAAATCCTGGCTCTCCGAGCACATCCCAGACAGTGCAGTACATTTAATCTCACCCACGTGGATAGAGTTAATAAGGAGGTAACAGGGAAAATTGAGCAGAGGTGGACTCTGTCTCTATATAAACGATGGTCGGTGCAGAGATGTCACAGTGTTTGTAAAATCATGCATTCCTGATTTTGAGACATTATTCATGAATTGAAAACCATTCTATTCAACAGAGCAATCCTGAGCCGTGAACTTCCAAAATACAGACAGCATATTAAGTGCACTACCAGAGAATCTAACATACTGGACCACTCCTACACAGTATTAAAGGACGCCTATCACTCTATCCCCCGTGCAGCTCTGGGACTCTCTGATCACTGTTAGGTTCACCTCATCCTGACCTAAAGGCAGAAATTTTAATCTGCTAAACAAGTCTGTAAAAAGTTGGACCAATGAGTTTAAACTGGAATTACAAGCCTGCTTTGATTCTACTGATTGGAGTGTCTTTGAGGCTGCAGCCACAGACCTAAACGAACTCACAGACACTGTGACATCTTACATCAGTTTTTGTGAAGATGTGTGTGCTGACAAAAACTTCCACACATTCTGTAACCCAAAACCCTGGCTTACAGAAAGACTCAGGCAGCTTTGTCAGGTAAAGGCAAATCCCCACAGAAGTGGTGACAGAACCTTGTACAATCAGGCTAGAAACACACTGACAAGGGATGTCAAAGCAGCAATGAAGAGCTATACTAAAAAAATGGAAAACAACTTGCCAATGACCCCTCATTGGTGTGGAAAGGCCTGCAGGTACTCACTAATTACGGGAGACCGTCGCCCCACACTGATGGATCTCAACGACTGGTTGACAAGCTGAATGTTTTTTATTGTAGGTTTGAGGGGCCCCCAGTCACACCTCTCCCCCACTTCAGCACCATCTCCAAACAGTCACCTTCTCCCACTGCCACCCTGTCACCTCCACTCATTAACCCCCCCACCTGCACTAATGATATGTGAAGAGGGTTACAGCAACTCTTTGAGGCTGTAGCCCAAGAAGGCTCTTGGCCCAGACAGTATGTCACCATCCTGCCTGAAAGTTTGTGCTGAACATCTGGCCCCCATCTTTACACAGATCTTCAACAGGTCTCTTGATCTGTGTGAAATTCCCTCATGTTTCAAACACTCAATTATTGCGGTCCCAAAAAAAACCTCAATCACTGGATGGATTGACAACCGACCTATCACCCTCACATCTGTGGCCATGAAATGCTTTGAAAGATTAGTGTTGGCCCACCTGAGGGACATCACAGGCCCCTCGCTAGACCCACTGCAGTTTGCTTACCAGGCTAACAGCTCTGTGGATGATGCTATCAACATGGGACTGCACTATTTAATGAAACACCTTGACTCTCAAGGGACATATGCAAGCATCCTGTTCATGGACTTCAGCTCAGCATTCAACACCATCATCCCAGACCTCCTCCTTACCAAACTCATCCAGGTTGAACAGCTAATCCTTTAGTGTGGTCAGAACAACCCACAGCTTAAGACGCTCAAACCTGTGGAGATGACTTTGGACTTCAGGAGGAGCGCCCCGACTGTGCCCCATCAACATTCTCAACAGCCCTGTGTCAGTAGTGGAATCCTTCAGGTTTCTGAGATCCACTATCTCCCAGGATCTAAAGTGGGAGCCCAACACAGATGCCATCATTAGAAAGGCCCAGCAGAAGATATACTTCCTGTGCCAGCTTAAGAAGCTTAACCTTTCCAAGGAGCTACTGATCCACTTTTACACAGCCATCATCCAGTCAGTTCTCTGCACGTCTATCACTGTTTGGTTTGGATCTACCATGAAACTGGAAAGGAACAGGCTACAACAGATAGTCAGAACTGTAGAAAAGATCATTGGTGCCAACCTGCCCTCCATCCAGGACTTATACAAAACTAAAGTCAGTAAAATGGCAGTAAACATCACTGCAGATACAACCTGTTCCAGCCCCTCCCCTCTGGTAGGCGCGACAGTGTACTGTACACCAAAACAGACACAGGAACAGTTTCCATCCACAGGCCATCACTCTGATGAACTGTCAAATTCAGACACTTAGTGTCAGGCACAATCCCTGTATTACCACCCAGTAACTCTGACCCTAACATCCACCTGTCTACTACTTATTAATAAAATAAAACAATCCTCTAATACAGTGTTGTTCATACTGTATATATACTGTATATATCATATCCACCAATCCTTAAGTACATTACCCCATAGAAAAAGTACGTATTTATTAATTAGATAGATCATATCCACCATAAATGATAATGAAAATAATAAAAATACCTGCACAAAAATATTCCTTTCGAGCACCCTATATACCAGGGGTCTCCAAACTATTCCACGGAGGGCCGTGTGTCTGCGGGTTTTTGGTTTTTCCTATAAATTGGTTCCCAGTTCACACCTACACAACCAGGTGAAGGAAGATATTAACCAGTAGTCTAATTAGTCAATCAAGTACAAGAAAAGAGAGAAAACCTGCAGACACACGGCTCTCCGTGGAATAGTTTGGAGACCCCTGCTATAAACCCTGCTCATTTCACTATTGTCTCTTCAGTCTTACTCTGTTGTTGTTTGGTTTATTATGTGTATTTATGTGTACTGTATATTGCAGTCGATGACTCTAGTCGAGTCTCCTTTGTTGAAGTTTCTTTTTGAGTAAGCACATTGTGAGTCTTTATAATCCCGAGTCAAATTCATTGTATGTGTACACATACCTGGCAAATAAATCAGTGCAGTTAATCCAATGAAAGTGAAATTTCGAATTTTTTGATTTGTCCATTATCACACCTGATTTGACTGAGAAGATGTGGTTACCTTGTCCCCCATGGTATATCTGTTCCTTTCAAGAAGCAAATTAGCCCATTGGTGTGAGATTACTGAGTTGAGGTGCCAGACAACCTTCACAAACCGTTCATTACACTACAGTTTGACAGCACTAGCTGTTTTATTTTACCAAACACAACACTGAAAATATATAATGGAGTTCTTCTTAATGAAATAATGGTTGTTCACTTTTATTTTCTATGAGTAAAATAAAATCTAAATTCCGAAGCAATAGGATCATGAACAAGTCATTTATGAAAAAGAAATGGGTCCCATTCTTCTCCCCCAAAGAATTGTAAAAAAAAATGCTGGTACTTAAAATCCCCTTACCTTGAATGCAGTCTTTTCTAATGTGTGAAAATTCCTTTTAAGTTTGTTGTGCTGTGGCATGGATGTGGCAGTTCTAATGATTTAATCAAGTCTTTGAATCAGCCCGGGTTTACTCTGATACAAACGTGACATAAGAGGCAGTTAAATTGAATAGCTCATGCTGATTGGCCTTTTTATCTTTTAAGATAATGAATGCTGTGTACTGACATGAGACACAGGAAACCTGAGGCAGAGTTGATTGACAGCTGAACCTGACAATGTTTGCTTAGTTATAACTGTTGAGAGGTGACTAGAACAGGAGAAGACTCTGGGGAAAGGAAGTACAATGTGTTTCCTGTTCAAACAAAATGTCAGGGTATTGTTTGCAAGTTTGTTACGGTAAAGCATGCTATGCATGAAAATGTAATGAGGTTCTGCTGAATATGAGATTTCAGACTTAATCCAATACATGGGGAAATCAGGTGTTCTTACACTCTGGCCAGTGCTTTTAGAACAACTCATGTGGGTCTCCTTTATATCTACAGGTGCTGGTCATATAATTAGAATTTCTTTAAAAAGTTGATTTATTTCAGTAATTCCATTCAAAAAGTGAAACTTGTATAATGTATACAGTCATTCCACACAGACTGATATATTTCAAATGTTCATGTTCCGTTTAATTTAGATGATTATAACTGAAAACCAATGAAAACCCCAAAATCAGTATCGCAGAAAATTTGAATATTACTTAAGACCAATACAAAAAAATGATTTTTAGAAATGTTGGCCAACTGAAAAGTATGAACATGTACAGCATTCAGTACTTAGTTGGAGCCCCTTTGGCCTGAATTACTGCAGCAATGCGGAGTGGCATGGAGTCGATCAGTCTGTGGCACTGCTCAGGTGTTATGAGAGCTCTGATAGTGGCCTTCAGCTCTTCTGCATTGTTGGGTCTGGGGTATCGCATCTTCCTCTTCTCAATACACCATAGATTTTCTGTAAGGTTAAGGTCAGGCTAGTTTGCTGGCCAATTAAGAACAGGGATACCATGGTCCTTAAACCAGGTACTGGTAGCTTTGGCACAGTGTGCAGGTGCCAAGACCTGTTCGAAAATGAAATCTGCATCTCCATAAAGTTGGTCAGCAAGAGGAAGCATGAAGTGCTCTAAAACTTCCTGGTAGATGGCTGCATTGACCTTGGACCTCAGAAAACACAGTGGACCAACACCAGCAGATGACATGGCACCCCAAACCATCACTGACTGTGGAAACTTTAAACTGAACTTCAAGCAACGTGGATTCTGTGCCTCTCCTCTCTTCCTCCAGACTCTGGGACCTTGATTTCCAAAGGAAATGCTAAATTTACTTTCATCAGAGAACATGACTTTGGACCACTCAGCAGCAGTCCAGTCCTTTTTGTCTTTAGCCCAGATGAGATGCTTCCTACGCTGTGTCTTGTTCAAGAGTGGCTTGACACAAGGAATGTGATAGCTGAAACCCATACAATACGTCTGTGCATGGTGGTTCTTGAAGCACTGACTCCTGCTGCAGTCCACTCTTTGTGAATCTCCCCCACATTTTTGAATGGGTTTTGTTTCACAATCCTCTCCAGGGTGCCGTTATCCCTATTGCTTGTACACTTTATTCTAGCACATCTTTTCCTTCCCTTCGCCTCTCTATTAATGTGCTTGGCCACAGAGCTCTGTGAACAGCCAGCCTCTTTAGCAATGACCATTTGTGACTTGCCCTCCTTGTGCAAGGTGTCAATGGTCGTCTTTTGGACAGCTGTCAAGTCAACAGTCTTCCCCATGATTGTGTAGCCTACAGAACTAGACTGAGAGACCATTTAAAGGCCTTTGCAGGTGTTCTGAGTTAATTAGCTGATTAGAGTGTTGCACCGGGTGTCTTCAATATTGAACCTTTTCACAATATTCTAATTTTCTGAGATACTGATTTTGGGGTTTTCATTAGTTGTCTGTTATAATCATCAAAATTAAAAGGAATGAACACTTGAAATATATCAGTCTGTGTGGAATGACTGTATAAATTATACAAGTATCACTTTTTGAATGGAATTACTGAAATAAATCAAATTTCTGATGATATTCTAATTATGTGACCAGCACCTGTAGAGGGATATGGGTCACTGTGGATTGCAACTGGAATTTCCTCCAGATTGAATTGCAATATGTTTATCCTGTAAACAGCCTGTTCCAGATAATATCAAAGATGCTACATTGGGTTGAGGACTGCACAAGATTTGTCAGACCAGGCAATTTTTATTCCACTCCTCAGAAATATTAACTTATTGTATTCGTATGCCCATTGGTATCCATTTCTTGTTTTTTATCAATGGAAACAGTGTGGCCCACTGCTGAAAAAGCACATATGTGATTAGTAACTTCCAGTGGTGTGTTCCAAGTTGCCGTCCTGCACACCACTGTTATTTGTGGCCTGCCTGTTAGCTTTGTCATTCTCCTGTTATTTGTGGCCTGCCTGTTAGCTTTGTCATTCTCCTTTGGCTTCATCAACAAGCCGTTTTCACCTCTAGACCGTGGCTGAGTAGATGTTTTTAGTTTTATATTGTTGTGTAAAAAGCCCAGGACTGCTTTGCTCGTTTTTATTGTAATTTTAATGTTTTAGTGAACTCTTTCTGAATGCCACATTGCCTGCTTTATATATCAAGCTAGAGCCACATGACTCATTGTCTGTAGGAGCAATCCATTTTGTTAATTGGGTGTTATAGTTACAAAACGGAAAACAACGTGTACATTTGTCATATGGAACAAATCATCTGTACAACATTGAAGCTCCTGGATTTTAACTCACAACAATTTGAATACCAGGCCAACATTCTAACCACTAGGCCAACTGTTGTCCCATAGCTCTAGACCTAGTGAAATATATGTACCTCCCATGGGTCTGGTATAGCACAATCACGGACAAATGCACTAATGGTTGGATTGTAGTACCAAAATAGTTGACTGCTGTGTCTGGGCAGATGTTTTAAGTGATATGTCAAGTGTCCAGATCTAAGGTCCGATTGTATGACTTGGAAATTTGCCACTTCCACTACTACCCAGCTCTGAAGATGAATTGTATTTTTATAACCTGAATACACACCTTTTAAAGGTGCCTCAAAAAATGAGAAGCAAAAGTTAACATACAAAGCCTACACTGCAGAGTTGTCTAACACCCTGTTAGCATGTCAAATGGTTGGGAAGAGAAAATGACTTGTAAATTCCTGAAAATGGACGTTAAAAACCCTGGTAGTGAAATTACAGATGCAGCTCACTGCGCTGCCATTGTGTGACAACTGTGGAGCATGCCAACACGAGAACGCATTGATTCTATGACACAAAATTGCTACACTGGGCTATATCTGCAAATTATGGGAATGGCTGCCACACAGAGACCTCCATGTATTGTTACTGCTCTTCGCAATCATATTGTAATCAGCAATTAGGCAGGTTTAAATAATTTCATCTTCAGCTATTTCTCTTGCTTAAGCCTGATCTGGAGAACTTGGAAATGGGCAGGTTGCAGGGAACTTGAATAAATGAAAATAATTCCTTAATATGGGCATGTTATATTTGGATTTGCACACCGAAGGTATGTAATTCAGGTAATAAGAGGTTTGATTAACATGTATAGCACAAACAGAATTAGTCAACTCAAAACACAACTAAGGGGTGGACTCATCTTGTCCACCCACCAGTAATATGTACCACCACTTGGGAGATGCACAAAAGCTACTTTGTACCAGAACATTCACCTATCATGGTGGAGTTGTGAGCAGAAATCTAAGCCAATTAAAAATATGATAGGTAATTTTCTTATCTAAAGTAATGGAAACAAAAATCCTCAGAAGTTTAGACAGATCAGTATTCTTAAATATGATTTACAAGAAATTGTAAATAACATTTAAGTGAAAACCAAAATTGATAATTTCTCCCCAAAGAGTACAAAATAAATATTGAAATGTCATTACTTTATTAGTGCTGTTGCGGAAATCAATAAATGGGAAAGGCACAGAGACTGTAGATTATTTTCACAAGTAAAGCTTTATTCAAGATTTGCAAACCTGGATCAGTTAACAACACTCTCAACAGAGTCAGGTCAAAAGCTCTCCGTTGAAGGTTGAGCTCAGGCTTGTATACATTCAGTATAGCCCACTGTGGCCCCCTCCTATGCATGGTTAGTCTACATGTCTCACTGGCTTCTCTGTGAACCTCCTGCTTAGAAAGATAACAAGATGTTTACAGTCCTTGAGAAGTTTAGCCAAAACTATAACTATCTGTTAAAGGCACATCCCGTACAACTGAGCAGAGCCGAAACACATAATGGCCTTATGAAATAACTGGATAATATATTTAGAATAAGCAATATGACTTGATTTTACTATGGAATAAGAACATTTCCACAACAGTGTGCACACACCACAACTAATACATTGTGGAAGGACCTTTTGCTTAGAGTAGAGCCGTAAGTCTGTTTGAATAGCTCTCCATCAACCAAGCATGCCTGGATTTTGCAATGTTATCCTACATTGTAGAAGAGTTTAAACTCCAAATTGCAAGGGGTTTTCCTGTGCATAGCCATGTGTCCATAGACTTTCTATAAGATTTAGGTCAGGGCTCTGACTGGGCCATTCCATAACATTGATGTTCCGTTTTGCAAGCTACTCCTTAGTTGTTTTGTCTCTATGATCAACATCATTATTGTGTTGAAAGATTAATTACTTTAACTTCTGGCAGCCTGCAGCAGGGATTAAATTAAATGTATTGATATGTGGAGATATTCATTGTCCCTTCATTCCTGACCAGACTCAATGTCCCCACTAAAGGGAAGCAGGCAAGTTATCTATTTCTGAATGATGTTCTTACATCATAAAAACCTGTCATTCTAACAGGGGTGTGAAGACTTTTATATCCACTGTATATATAGGCACTGTATATCGATAATTTCTTTCTTTCCCTTACTTCTTACCCTCCCTATGGCATACACCTGTCGCATCTTTCTACGTGTACACATAAGGCTGATTGCATTGACATAAAGAAAAGCATTAAAACACAGGAATTTATTTTTAACAAATACCTGAGGACTACCCTATAGGAAGGAGAGATCATCGGAATGATCACATCCAATAAGTGAGGGGAGGTTGTCATTTAGTCACCGAGTCTGGGTATACTCATAATTGGAGACCACTTGAAATGAGTCTGTCCTTAGCTGGAGTTTAGCAGTGATACTCTCCATCTTATAGACATGAATAATCCTTTCATTACATTGTTTAACAGGCAACCATGATCATCTTCTAAACTATTAATAGTAAAAATCCCAGTAAATGTTTTTTTAACTATAACATCCTCTGGCACAATATCTAAGAGGAAAGAGGGTTTGGTCCTAAATGAATCCCTAACATGTTTCTTACCTCCTAAATATCCCGCAGAGATGTCAGTATTTTGAGGCAATCCCAGAATATGTGTGTGGCCACCTATCGAGCCGCATCCTCTCCAACACTGGGATGTTGCCTTACTGAATTTGGAAAGCGGTAGTTAAAAAAATAAAAACGCATCATGACACTCAAATTCTCTCAATAAAGGACTACTAGTCAACTTATGTCCATCCCTAAATTATTTTATCCACACAGTGTCTGGTATCATTGTATACATTTCCAGTTCCCATTTTTCTTTTATTTTCTTAATATTATCTGTTTTGTCCTTTTGTAGTATTCTGTAAATACTGGTTTACATTTATTTTTATTTTTATGATAGATAGTTCCAAATTGGATGGAGACTTGCCCATACTTTATGATTCTGCAAATATTTCATTATTTTCAGATACCTAAAGAAGTAGTGGGTTGGGAGATTGAATTCCTGTGGGACTTGTTCAAAAGATTTTAGGATTTGACCATGAAACAATTGCCCTACGGTTGTAAGTCCCATCTCGGTCATTTTTTTTTTAACATTACAGTGAGGGAAAAAAATATGTCATCCCCTGCTGATTTTGCATGTTTGCCTACTGACAAAGGAATGACCAGTCTATAATATTAATGGTAGGTTTATTTGAACAGTGAGAGACAGAATAATAACAAAAAATCCAGAAAGCGCATGTCAAAAATGTTATGAACCGATTTGCATTTTAATGAGGGAAATAATAATTTGATTCCTCTGTAAAACATTAATTAGTACTTGATGGCAAAACCCTTTGCAATCACAAAGGTCAGACGTTTCTTGTAGTTGGCCACCAGGCTTGCACACAGGGATTTTTGCCCATTCCTCTTTGCACATCTTCTCTAAGTCATTTAGGTTTCGAGGCTGACGTTTGGCAACTCAAACCTTCAGCTCCCTCCACAGCTTTTCTATGGGATTAAGGTCTGGAGACTGGCTAGGCCACTCCAGGACCTTAATGTGCTTCTTCTTGAGCCACTCCTTTGTTGCCTTGGCCATGTGTTTTGGCGGAGGGAAGGAGGTTCTCACCCAAGATTTGACGGCTCATGGCACTATCCATCGTCCCTTTGAAGTTGTCCTGTCCACTTAGCAGAAAAACACCCTATAAGCATAATTTTTCTCTCACCATGTTTGGCGGTGGGGATGGTGTTCTTGGGGTCAAAGGCAGCATTCCGCTTCCAAACACAGCGAGGTGAGTTGATGCCAAATGATCTCATCTGAAACATTCAGATGTTCATCGGCAAAGTTCAGACGGGCCTGTACATGGTCCCAGCTGCCTTGAGGTCACTGACAAGATCCTTCCGTGTAGTTCTGGGCTGATTCATCACTGTTCTCATGATCATTGCAACTCCACGAGGTGAGATCTTGCATGGAGCCCCAGACCGAGGGAGATTGACAGTGTTTGACAGATTGACAGTGTTTCTTCTGTGATGGAATTTTGAATGTTAAGGCCAGAATATTGTTTAAATACTGTCACTTTTGTGTTGTTGAATTTATAGTTGTTTATATTTATTTATCTACAGCTATTTCTTCTATGCTGTGAAATGTTTACAAGTCATAATGAAGGAATAAGGTGTTTGTATTAAGTAGCAGAGGAATGTATGTTTCGTTGTTGTAAGGTAATGAGTAGTGGGTTGCAAAGGACGGTGACTATAAAACATGGTAGCAGGACTGAGGTACTTGATTTTTGCTAGATTTCAACCACGCGTGTGTGGTTGTATTTTAATTATAATCCCATAAATGTAAAAATATAAAAACACAATAGAACTTGCGACTTGAGACCGATTACACTTTCTTTTACATTTGGCATCACGAATAGCGGTGGTTACATTCGGGCAACTCTGAGTCTCTCCTCTGGGATAGCACGCGACTAAACTTTGCCGGCAGGGTCTCCCTATGAGGCGGGGATAAATTCCAATCTAACAAAAAATAGATGTGGACCTTTTCTGAGCTGTTTTTTTCAGAGGTTTCGGACTCATTGACCCAGGGATTGTGTGCCACTCTACGACCTGTGTTTAGAGATTTCTGGTGAGTCTTATGTTTTATCGTTGGTTTCTGGCAGATTCTGTGTGAGTGTCAGTTTTGTTGAAATCTCCATGGAGTGATTTGGGTTTCCGTGTGATTTCTGTGAAGTATTGGGTTTCTGTGTGATCTCGTACATGTTCTAGAACACGTATTTTCCCTTTGTGGATGCTCGTAATGGCACTGTCTGTGTGAGTGTCGGTTTCAGGGCCGGGTGTGTGTGTGGGCTGTGTGGTTTCTGTGTGGCTTGAGTTTTTTGTGTTATTTTTATTTTTTGTTTTTTGTTTCATTGCTACAGGTTGATTTCATTTTGTTGCTTTTGTTTATTGCTTTGTTTGTTCATGTTTGGTTGGTATATCTGCCATGTGGTGCTGATACCCTCGTGAAAATATAATTACCTTGTGGAGGTGTTGCAGTGCATTTGTTAAACGGAAGCAATTGTTGTTGTATTGATATTAGAACAATTTAACTTTCATTTCGACTGTATTGTGGATTTTGTGATTCATGATAAACATATTATTTTGGTTATTGTAAATTGATATAATGAAGTTGGGTATTTTAAGAAAGTATATCAGTTTAGTTATAAAACAAAATTGTGAGTACTTGAGAAGAATGGGTTTGACTAAAAGTAAAATGCGAGATTCTGCAGAATCCGAAAAAGATCATGTTTGATAAATGGGGTATTGAGGCAGTTATCGATTGCGCTTTATGGATTAAATGGACTGATGGACTTTGGCCTAGAAATGGCACTCTAGTTCTAAAATCCTTAACCAATGTTGTTTGATTTTGGAAGAGAGTGAACTGAAATGTAGAAAGAAAGTGAAAATGAATTGGGACAATTTTCACCGATGGCAAAGGCAGGCGGAAGAAAATACTGAGAAAAACCAATGCAATGCTAGCAGAAATGGTGCTGACATTATGTTGCAGAATGTGGAAAGTGAAAAAGGCAGGACTATGGAATGCGTTCTCAAGAAACAACCAATGAGACAGAATGTGTTCTAAAGAAACAACCAATGAGACAAAGGGAAGAAAGATTGTTTTCTGTAATACCACCACCCTACTCAAATCAGCCCCGACCGTTGGAACAGTTACAGTTACTTCACCACCCGGTGAAGAAGAGGGTCTCGGAATCGGAGCGGTGGTGTGTTACCAGTCTCCTAAAGAAGGAAGTGGGGATGATTTAAAGGATAAAAGGGGATGTTTTGAGGGAAGCAGCAAGAATACATGAGGAGGTGAGAATGGAATTGCGAAAGAAAGGAAGACAACTGAAACTGAAAGGTATACAGCGGAGCAGTTCCCGATGATCCATTTCCCTAATCCAGAGAGGGTGATGGTCCAGAGACTGTTCAGGTTCACCGCCCCTGGTATTTGGATGAATTAAAAAAGATAAATGAAGAACTACCTCATTTTAGCTAATTCTGACAAGTGTGAAAATGAAGTGAATGCACTCATTGCTATGTATGATCCTAAAGTCCAGGATCTTACAGCAGTTTTCAGGAGATCACTGAAGTTTGACTGGCCAAATGTAAGAGGTGATTGGGATGATGGGCTGACCAAAGTACCAGACTGGGCCTTGCTTTTCCACAACGAACAGATTGGAATGCTATCCGTAACACTACTCAGAAGCCTGGGGCTGCATGTGCTGACTACATCACCAGATTATCGGAAGTGTTCAAGAAACACTCTGGTAAGCAAAGCATACCAGCTGCTCCTGGGTCATGCCGTGGTAACTGCATTATGCCCCGAAATTAAATCAACAATTGTATAGCATGGTCTTCTAGTTCCCTACAAGACCTTAAGCCGTATATTGAACATGCAGAAAGACAAGAAGGAAGATTAACAATGCATCTAAACTACAGTCCGCACAACTGATGTATTATTCTGGGGGAAGAGGACAGAACCAGGGAACTAGAAGTGGAAATGGTCAAGGAGGTGGTGGGGGAGCAGGTCGAGGAAGAGGGCGTGGTCAGCAGAGGAACCAACATAACTACTCTATAAGTGTGGGAAAGTAACTACTCTATACACCTATAAGTGTAATACGTGTGGGAAGATGGAACACATCTCCCAATATTGTCCAAATGGAGACCAGTGTGATGAAGGGAACTGGAAGGGACCGCTTAAGGGAGTTACCATCAGCAACCCCAGTGGCAAAAGACCACAACTGACATGAGGTGGAGACAGCGTAGTCCTGGCCTTGCCCTTATCCCTGTCACTATCATTTTGGAGAGTGTAAATGGTGTTCACCTTTAGTTATCGGTCAAACTGGCCACTATCACCATATTGACACTATAACATGTGCAGGCTGTGCACATGCAGACTGTCCCTTATATGCTAACATACCATGTGAGATGTTGACTTTGCAAATGTTATAGATTTCTGGGAATCCTATTGAGGCTCCATACGTGATGTTGACTGTGAATGGGCGTTGTTTGCGCTTCCTGGTGGATACAGGGGCAACCTTCTCTGTCATCCGTCGCCGGGACTTACATCTCAACCCCACAGAACGTAGTATTCAAACCGTTGGAGCAGTTGGAGTGCCAGTGTGTGAACCATTGACAGATCCTCTTTGGTTCAATGGGGCGGGTTTGAAGTGCATCACCGGTTCTTATATTCTGAGCACTGCCCAATTAACATCATGGGTAGAGATCTTTTAGCCCGGTCAGGTGTTGATCTAACTTGTTCCACATACGGTTACCACATCAACTCTCCAATGTTTGGACTACATGCACAGGTCTTTACAGAGTCCAATTTTTCTTGGGAACTGAATGATGAGGATGCAGAGGATTGTTTACGTGAGATGGCCCTTAACTCCCTGTCACATTCTACATGGGACATTCCTGAGTCCGTGCACTGTACTATGGCTGTGTCTTCACAGGTGGACCCTACATTTTGTTCTCGTTGGGAAACAGCCTGAGACTTGTGTTGTTTATGTGGATGGTATTTATACAGGACCGTTAGGTGTGGCTGCACTGGTACTGTTATCTGAACCACGATCACAACTGTTCGAAGTCCCAAACTCCATCCCTCACTGCATTCTCTCCAAATCACCAGATGTTGAATAGAAGGACATAGGCTCCTGGATGCTCAAAGTTCAGCATGCCTTGGACTGGGTCGCTGGTCCCGGACACAAATCCTACTCCTCCTCTACGAACACTTACAAGCAACCCTTCTACACACCTGTTTCTTTAGTACAAGTTGAGAATTGCCTCTATGTCTGACACTCCTGTGCAAATGCTACTAATCTCTGAACCGCAGTGGATTAGCACAGTTCCAGAACATTTATGGACAAAAGGCCCAACGGACATTGGTGCAATGCGTCATTCAGCACCTGTGGTCATACAACCCAAATCCATTCATAGGGCTTATAAGGCTCAATATCTCCTGAGTGCAGCTGCTGAAAAAGGGATTGAGCCTGTTTTGATGCCTTGGTTCATCATGGTGCTATCCGTGAATTTTATGATTCTCCTTGTAACACGACCATTCTTCCGGTTAAGAAACCTTTCGTAGAATATCGTTTTGTTCTTGAACTGAGACTTGTGAATTTGGCTGTATATGCTAGAGCACCTGTTGTGCCTAACATAGTTACAATCTCTTCTTAAGTAACATCAGATAGTTAGTGTTGGATTTGGCAAATGCGTTTTTCAGTATTCCTGTGCACCCTAATTCTCCCAGATACACCGTGATTCTCAGCTTGGTTTGCGTTTATATTTAAAGGGAAACAATTGACCTGGACAATATTACCTCACGGTTACACAGAAGCTCCAGCGATCTTCTCCCATGAAATGTTTCACATTCTGGAGGCTTTTGTTCCTCCACAGGGAAGCACAATGGTTCAATATGTTGATGATTTGGTGTGTTGTTCCCCCTCAGCTTGTGAGACTGACACTTTGTCGTTGTTGTTGTTTCTTGCTGACAACGACCACAAAATGTCTTGCTCCAAAGCTCAACTTTGTCAAACTAGTGTAAGGTACCTTGGCCATGACTCCCTCTCTACCGACAGGATACAAGCTATTCAGAACATTCCCAAACCCATTACCAAACAGCACATGATGTCTGTTTTGGGAGTGGCCGGATATTGCACATCCATGGCTTATGGACTTTGTGGCCCAGGCACACCCGCTGAGGGACCTTATTTACACCACCAACATGGTTGCCTCTGATCACATTGGTTGGACTCCAGAGGGGGATCAAGGCTTCCTGGAGCAAAAGCGTGCTCTCTTGTCTGCGCCATGTCTAGGTTTACCCAATTTCTCTCGTACATTCCATCTGTTTGTTTCTGAGAAAAACTGTTTCATGTCTGCTGTACTCACCCAACGCCATGTTGATTCCTTGTGTGCTGTAGTCTACTATTCTAAAAGACTTGTTGCTGTAATACGAAAACTTGTTTCCTGCCTACGTTCAGTTGCTGCGACTACTGAAGCAGTGTTGTCCTGTGCTGATCTTGTTGCAATGACTGAACTGGTTGTGCATGTTCTACATGCTGTTCGTTCTATTATCAACCAGGCCAAGACTGCACATCTCACTCCTGCTCGGCTGTTGCAATATCAGAACATGTTGTTGACCATGTCACATGTCTCATTGCAACGTTGTACTGTTTTAAATACGGCAACTCTACTCCCTACAGCTGATGCCAGTGAAGAAAACGACTGTACGCGACTGATTGAGTGGACCACCACACCTCGTGTCGATTTGACTGAGGTCCCTATTGACAATCCGGACTTTGAGTATTTTGTAGATGGATCAGCCATCTACAACAACTATATGCAGTTGTTACTGCTCATAATTTGGTGGAGAGCGCACGTTTACTTGCGCACCTCTCTGCTCAAGCAGCCGAGTTGTATGAGCTTACCAGAGCCTGTATTTTGGTGACTGGAGCTACCGTTAATATCTATACAGATTCTCGCTATGCGTTTGGTGTAGTGCATGATTTTGGAACTCTGTGGAAGCACGTGGCTTCCTTACATCGACTGGTAAACCGATCCACCACTCTGCTTTAGTATCTATGTTACTTGATTCATCCTCCTTCCTAAAACAATCTCTGTTATGAAGTGTTAGGCACATACCTCTAAGACTGATCCTGTCTCCCTAGGCAATATGACTGCTGATCGTGCTGCTGAACGCGCTGCACACTCCACTGTCTCCCCTCTTTTGCAGAGGCCTCTAGTGCTTTCTCCAAACCTTTTCTCCATTAATTATGTTGTTGCTTTACAGGCTACTGCTGATCCACGGGAATTAAAGGCCTGGCAGTGGCACCGTGTGTGCGATTCCTTGGGTGTGTGGTTAGCTGAGGGCTCTCATCCGGCCCTACTGAGGTCCAGTTTCTCATTCCTTGCCAAGTTGACACAAGTCCAAGATCATGTCTCAAAAGTAGGGATGGTTGAGAATTGTAAAAAAATGTTGGTGTACTGTAGGATTTACTGTTTTTGCTGAGAATGATTGTAAAAAGTGTCACATTAGTGTTACTTACAATGCTGGTAAAGGTGTGGCTGTGGGAGCACAGCTCTCACCAGATGCCCATTTTGAATATCTAATGATGGATTTCATTGAGTCGACTCCCTGTGAAGGCAACACTGTTTGGTAATCATTGACAAGTTTTTTAAATGGGTAGAAGCATTCCCTTGCAGGCACAGCACCGCGGACGTGGTAGCAAAGGCAATGATCACAGAAATAATCCCACGGCGGGGAATTCCCACATGATTGACAACAGACAATGGTACATACTTTGTCAGCAAGGTAGTAACTTCAATGTCAGAAGCTCTGCAAATTGATTTGAGGACACGCTGTAGTTACCACCTTCAGTCAGGAGGGGCAGTAGAGTGTGCTAATGGCATATTGAAATTGGCAAAACTAAAGGCTGAGAGAGGGTGGACTAGGCTAAAAATTTTACCATTGGCTTTGCGTGGAAGAACACATTCAACCACTGGGCTTTCCCCTCATGAACTTGTCACTGGATGACCCATGAGAATGACTAACACACCTTTAGCTCAGAACAGGTTGACTCTCCAGGGAATGGATGATGAAATGACTGAATACTGTAAAAGTCTTAATAATGTTCTGAAAGTTCTGTTCCCAAGAGTCAAAGCAACTCTGCCAGCACTCCAACATCCAGGCAACCACAGGATTGAGCCTGGTGACTTCGTGGTGGTGAAGGATTTACACAGAAAGTGCTGGAAAGACCCAAGATGGAAAGTACCATATCGAGTGCTCCTGACAACTCCAACTGCAGTGATAGTGGCGGAAAGGGATATATGGATTCATGCAAGCCACTGTCGTATAGTTCCAGAACCTGAAGGAATCTGTGTGTCCACAGTAAGGACACAAATAATCAAAGCTCATATTTACAAGTTTCTAAAGGTAGCCACCTAGAATGATGGTGGGCAAGGACTAATAATTGTTTGAAGAGAGAAGAGACGCTGATAATTTTCTCATTGATTACAGACCAAATAAGAAGTCTATATCTGTTGGCAGCTTTTGGATATTGTTTTTTGCAGAATGCTTTCACTTGCTGTTCATGTATATTTCTTGTTTGATGTTTTTGTTTTTATGTAACTGCAGGTGTCTAGTTTTTTTAACTGTAGGAATGTTCCGAATGTTTTGTGTTATCATATCTTATGATAAAAGAAGGGAATGTGATGGATTTTTGGAGGTTGAGGCCAGAATGTTGTTTTATACAACTACTTTCTTAAGTTGTCACTTTGGTGTTGTTGTATTTTATTGTCTTTTATATTCATTAATATACAGGTATTTCTTGTATGCTGTGAAATGTGTAAAAGTCACAATGAAGGAATAAGGGATGCGTCTTATGTAGCAGAAGAATGTATGTGTCAGCTGTGTTTTTGGAACAAGGAGCAGCGGACTGAGGAGTCGTTTCAGTGTCTTTATTCATTTAAAGACTAACAAATGTTCACACTGGCGAGACAATAACACACAAAGACCAGGGGAGAAGAGGGAACATATATACTGGGGGAAATGAATGTGGATGATGATCAGGTGCGCAAAACGGGACAACAGGTGTGATGAGTTGATGAGATGGGCGGTGGAGCTAGAAGGCCGGTGACATCGAGCGCCGAAGCCCACCTCCTGCAGGAGGAGGATGGGCAGCAGAGGGCGCAGTTGTCACAATTTGTTTTGTTATTGCAAGGTAATGAGTAGGGGGTTGCACAGGACGGGGACAATGAAACGTGGGAGCAGGACTGAGGTACTTAGATTTTTGCTCGATTTCCAAACACGCGTGTGTGTATTTTGATGATGATCCCATGCATGTAAAAATAAAAAACATGATAGAACTTGCGACTCGAGACCGATTATATTTATTTTTCCACTTCCATTTGCAAATAATCGCACCGAATGTTGTCACATTTCAGCAAGCTGCTTGACAATGGTCTTGGAGACCATTCAAGCCTTGTGCAGTGTTAAGAATGATAATGTGATAAAGGCGAATGGGATAGGTTAAGAATCTTAATTTGATAAATGCGAATGTGATATGTTAATAATATTAATGTGATAAAGGCGAATGTGATATGTTAAGGTTGATGTAGAAATTGAGGAGGAAGTTGGAAGAAGAAAGGTGCCGAATGGAAATTAAGCTGCAACAGGCTGGGGAGGGGGAGTCATGTACCACAAGTGCTATCAGTAACAGGAAAAACAAATGTTATTGGTTAGACGGGGCTGACCTGGGATCCGCGCCTTATGAGCAGAGGCAAGACAATTAGGAATTCGGGTACTCACGCCCTAGCGGGTAAGAAAGAAAATATATGTAGGGGGTAGATTAGGGAAGGGGCGGGAACTAAAAAGGCTATAAAAGCCGCACTGAGGGGAAGGAACTTTAGACTTGTTGGTAAGCTTGTCTCCAGATATATCTGATTGTGTAATCAATAAAATTGGCTGATTATTGATTATAATATTGTTCTCTTCCTTATTGACTTCATCTCATCAAGTTATTCAGGTGAAGCAGGTTTGGCTTCAACAGTAGGTTTACCATCTTGTCCCTGACATCCTTGGACAGCTCTTTGGTCTTGGCCATGGTGGAGAGTTTGGGAATCTGATTGATTGCTTTTGTGGACAGATGTCTTTTATACAGGTAACAAACTGAGATTAGGAGCACTACCTTTAAAAGTGTGCTCCCAATCTCAATCAATCAATCAGTCAAATTTATTTTATAAAGCCCTTTTTACATCAGCAGTTTTACAAAACACCCGGCCTTAAACCCCAGGGAGCAAACAACAATAGTGATGAACTTCAGTGACTAGGAAAAACTCCCTAAGAGGGCCAAATTTAGGAAGAAACCTAGAGAGGAACCAGGCTCCAAGGGGTGACCAGTCCTCTTCTGGTTGTGCCGGGTGAACATATTAAGAGTTTTAATTTTAATAGTTCAATGCATGTGGGCTAACCCCGGAGTCTATTTAAACCTAGACACGATTGGAGGGAAAACCGGAAGGACAAGGACAGGGGGGGATCAGCAGAGTGGCAGCTTGAAATCATCAGGTATCGTCTTGATCTGCAACAAAACCAGGAGGACTTTGGACGGGGACCGCAAACGAGTCAAGCCTGGTACTCCCTAGATGTGGGTCCAGACCTCATGTCCTCCTAAGTTTAAAACGACAGAAATCAGGAAAAGTTAAGACCCTACACCCCCAGCACAATAATATAGCAGCGTAAGACGTTGGGGCTGAGACAGGGGGGTCCAGTGACACTGTGGCCCTATCCAGAGGAGGCCCCGGACAGGGCCCAACAGGCAGGAAATCAATCCACCCACATTGTCAAGCATCAACCAAGGGGACCCCCACCAACCGCAACCATCCTGAATGAGGGCCGAGTATTGCCAGCAGGGCACAGCCCAATTGCACAAGTGTGCAACAGAGAGACAACAACAAGCCAGTGACTCTGGCCCTGAATGGCCTTGGAGGGAGGGCATCCCAGTGGCGATGAGAGCCCACCTGGCAAGACAGCAAGGGTGGACAGTATCAAGCCTTTCTGGTCACCTTCACGCCCCTGGGCCAGACTACACTTAATCATAGACCAGGCTGAAGAGATGAGTCTTTAGTAGACGCTTGAAGGTTTGCACTGAGTCTGCATTTCTATTTTGATTGGCAAGTCATTCCAAAGAAATAGAGCTCTATAAGAGAAAGCCCTGCCTCCGGCTGTTAGTTTAGAAATCTTAGGTACAGTTAAAAGGCCAGCAAGTCCATGAATTGATTTATAGGTTAACAATAAAACCTTAAAATCAGCCCTAAACCTAACAGGCTGTCACAAGGCTGGTAGTAGAATGACACAGGCGCAGAGACGTGGCGATGGTAATCCATTTTACTTTATTAAAATAAAAGAAACCAAACTGAAAGCAGCTTACCGTGACTTGGGTATAGGCTACAGAGCAACAACAAACCATAATGATCCACACAGAGTGTGGACCAACATTCACCTAAATGTGTTCCCCAATTGGAGATCTGCACCTACCTCCAATTGGGGAGACCAAACTTAAATAGAGATGGCTAGAGGCATCTCTTTTTGTCCTGTCCTGACTATGGCCCCAGCTCAGTGCAGAGATGGCTAGGGGCATAGCCAGGACGTGACAGTACCCCCCCCTAAGGCGCGGGCTCCAGAACGCAAGACCGGGGCAACTTAGGGGGGGTGGGCGTGACAACGGCGCTCAGTAGGGCGGAGGCTCAGCACCTGGAGCAGCCGGGACGGGCCGGGGAGGCGGCGCTGAGGCCGGGACGGGCCGGGGAGGCGGCGCTGAGGCCGGGACGGGCCGGGGAGGCGCCGG
>JACXGJ010009712.1:0-23649 GCA_016801105.1 Esox niger | reverse complement strand
GTGTGTGTGTGTGTGTGTGTGTGTGTGTGTGTGTGTGTGTGTGTGTGTGTGTGTGTGTGTGTGTCGTATTGACTACAGCTGATTAAGTAGAAAGAGACTGCTTACATGTTCTCTTTCCACCCCCCCTCTCTCTTGACCTCTCACTCTCCCGTCTCTGTCTATCCCACCATCTCTCTCTCCACCCCTTCCTGTCTCAGTCTTCAGTGCTGGAGGTCCTGTTGGCCGCTGACCTGCCGGGACTTAGACACACTGACTGTGTGGAGGCGGCACTAAATATCCTGTCAAGTAACACGACCAGTGACTGACTCTACAAATGGCCAATCACTGACAAGAACATGGAATCATTTTCTTGGGGTGCTAAACCAACCTCTGCTATTTCTACCGATGGCACTGAGTGACACGCTGACATCCGACTGACTGACACGGAGTGGAACCAAAGTAGAGCAGTGACCAACACTGGCCCCGCCCCGCCAACGTTATGATTGGCTCATGTATTTGCACTTTAAAGATGCTGCTTTGTGATCAGTTTCATCGTCCTTTGCACACCCGAGTGCCCACACAAAAACAAACTATATCCATGGCGTGGTCTGAGTTTCAACCCCTTCAGAACCGGGGAATATAGATGAATGGGATGAAAGGAAATTCCGCCCCCTCACCCTGTTTTCAGAGTGGCAAATAAACATTCCCCTGAGCCCATAGTTGGGCTTATAACCTCCCATACTCCCGTTCACTACATTCCTGTAACTTTCCCAAAACATTTCTCCATGAATCCCAGATGAAAGCCGATACATTCTACACACAGAGCCTTCTGGAATTATTCAAACCCGTTGAGGCTTTCAATAACTCTTTTACCAACTGGACTTCAAATTCTTTTGTTTTCTTCTCAACAACCTACACAAAACACTTATATATTTTTTTTACTGGAATCACACTGTGTACCTAGTTGACTATGCTGCCACCTAGTGGAGCTTATAAAAAAATTGTTTTATTTTGTCCTGTACTGTAAAAACATGACACGTATTATATAGTACACTTTAATTTCATGAGAGAAAATAAATTACTTTAAGTTGTTAAATCATGATTATAAATTGCAACATACCTCCTGAAGCAGAATTGTTTTCACATGACAAGTCTTTAAATGATCTACAGTAATGAGTCTTTGAAAACAGTATGTCTGTTTCACTCCAAGTTCCCGCCGTGTGGTCTTTGGCTCCATAAATCATCAACGATCACTTTAAACACAACTCCGACTACCAGCAGAACCCCAGTGGTGAACACCGCGCCCGACCCCGCTGGCTCACTAGCCGGGCGTGGCTTTACCGCAGTCAAGTGCTTTCCGCCGTTTCTCGCCACCATCTCCTCTATCTTCGCCAGCAGCTCTGTGACCTGAGTGCGGTCGTCCTTCTTGTTGTCCAGGACGTGGTGTCTTCCCCCGCAGGCGCCGATGAGCTGTAGCAGGGGACCGCTGTCCTTCAGTAGGTCCTGGACCGGTTTCCCCTGCAGGAGGTCTCCCCCGGTGAACAGAACCACGGTGTACTTTAGAGACGCCTCTCCGAAGTTCTCCCGGAGCCACACCGCCACGGCGCTCCCGTCCTCCTCGGTGAATGTCGCCCCCAGTTTGACCACCAGCAGGATCGCGTGAGGACCCGGGGCGGCGAGCCCGGCGCATTCTGCCGTCGCTCCGGAAAGGCCCGGTGTGTCGACAACGGTGAGGTGATAGTCCACCCGGCGGTGGGCCCATCCGGTCGGCCGGGTTACGGCCACCATCCCGCTGCCCCTCTGGCACTCGGTGGTCACAGCGCCCAAGGAGAAGTCGACCCGGAACGCCTCCCTGCCCAGGATGGTGTTTCCTGATGAACTCCGACCCTGGCCGGTGGGGCCAATCAGAAGAAGCCTCAGCTCAGAAACTGCGGACGAAGACAGACCCACACTGTGTTACAAACCAGAAGAAGCCTCAACGCTGACACAAAGTCAGTGAGTTCAAGGTTCGTGTTTCAGGCAAATAACAGTAGACCTACTCCAATCTGTTAATCACTGACCTATAACCTCCTGCAACCTCCTTCAGCGTGATCAGATGACACCTGCTGCCCTACAAAGCAGAAAACATAGAGAACGATAGAGGCCTCTAGTTGCCCGGAATCTGCTTTGGCACTGACATTGCCGTGGAAGACCCACCCAGTTGACTACATTAAAACTGCAGATGCTTTCGATGCTGATCTTCGTGTGGTGAAAGCATCCGGAAAGGGAAATCGAAACACATCCTATACTTAACATTTTGATTCCTGTAGTTTAGTAGAATCACGAGGGCTTTCTTAGACTGGTCTCCCACGGGAATCAAAACCATCCCCCTCGTGTTCCAAGCGTGACGATTTTACCAATCGAGCAACACAAGATTGTCCTATCCTACCTTCTCTATGGGAATGACCTGTTTTAGTTAACAGTGTAAGGCGAAGTCACCCCTAAATGCTGATCGTGGGTCAGTTTAGAATTTTCCTCTCTCTTTTCTAAAGGTTAAAATGGGGGGGTGGTGGTAAAGCTGATCTTAGATCCATAATTGGAGAAGACTTTAACCCAGAGCTGTCGGTAACAGTATTTTTGTCGGTCACTCACCTTGTTCGGAGTTGGAGCTCTTGCTGCGGGTATAGAAGACAAGCGGAGTCATAAAAAGGATGCCAACTAACAGCATCCAGAAATATCTCCAGTCACATTTCCATGACCCAGCCTCTGTAAAGGCAGACAAGTGGCGGGTTGGGGGGGGGTCATTAGGGAAACTCTCACACTGTATTAAGCACTGTAACATCAAGACCAATTTTTTTCACAATTCTCAGAGCAAATATTATGTCACAACATGTTTCACAATAGATTGAGTTGAAAAATCTGACGTATAAGCGTCCCCAATGTTCTTCTCAATTGACCAATGGAAACACCTAACAAGGAGTCTGACCAATGAGGTTTGAGTCCGACACAAGCACATAGTCATACTGATTAAATGCGACATTGCATAGACACCGGCGTCAAGCGTGCAAGGACGTAGGATTGTACTGCATATTGGGGGGATCAGAGTAAATGGCTCCCGAGATTTTCAATATTTTCCAGGGAGGATCAAACCAGGCTGTAATTTTCAGGTCGGATCCTCCCCAAATCAACATCCTTGGAGTTGGGGATGATATCCACCCTGCATGTGCGCAAAGATGGCAACGCCTCCAGTGTTGATGGGGGTTCACCCCGATGGTTTATGGGACGTTTATTTTGTGTTTGTTTGCTAGTTGATGTCACCCATGCAGAATAATCTAATATGAATCTATATAGCCACATATGAACTGAAGCAGAGTTATTGTCGCTCACCTCCTGGTTGCTCTATTCTTTCCTCTGGTTCAGTGGGTGTCACATGGTCATGGAAGCCCTGAAAGCAGTAACGGATGCTGTGTTTCAAATTCAATGGCTTTGGGTAAGGGAAATTCAGGTCAATAAATGAATAAAATGTGTCTTATGAAGCCAGAGCACAATGTGAACTTTGTGAGAGAAAATATATTTCATTACTTCAGCCAAATTCAATCTCCAAACTTTTACAAGAGTATTTTTGAAGCTATGACACAAAGGTTATTTGCTGGAAAATGGAAAAACTAATGACAAAACGTATAGTGCATGGAATTTCAGCCAACTAAGCTTTTTGGAGAAAGGTTTAAAAAAAATCTATCCTCGTTATTGGACATGAAATATTTCACCCCAGACAGACGGCCTGAGTTACCGCGTCAACTCACTTTGAGCTGTTGCGTAGCCTCTCCCAGAGGACAGCAGGGATGCTGCTTGTGCCCCCCGGAGACCTGACACGACACACACATCGCCTGGCCGTCCTCCAGGCAGTAGAGGCTCAGCTTCTCCCCGTGAGCAGAGCAGTGTCCTCCCGGAGCCACCGTGTCCACCGCAGCCCTCCGCTCCCTGTCCCTGACCAAGGCCTCGCACAGGTTCCTCAGGGCCAGGTTCCTCAGCGGGCCGGTCCCGGACGCCTTCTTCCTGCAGACGGGGCAGTCCTGGTGTTCCCGGTGGTCCCAGTACTGCAGCAGGCAGGATCTGCAGAAGCTGTGGCTGCAGGACAGGAGCACGGGGTCCCTGTAGATGTCACAGCACACGGGACACTGGAGATCCTCCTCTGGATACGGGGACCGGCGATGGAGGGGGAAGGTCATTCCTCCGGTTGGTTTGGGTTTACTTCTCTTTAACACGCTACAGGTCCAGTGTTTGTGTGTGTGTGTGCGCATTCGCTCACACGGATCTGGCGTGTTAACTTTCACTTTCTCACCAGAAATCACAAGTTCTTCGTTCTCTTCAGTGTGTCAACAGATCACATTCTTCACCTGAACCGTCGATCTGCCTGTTGTCGCCACACAGTTGAACATGCAACCGATTACACTTTGGACCTGAAGAAAACAATTGGCACAGACCCAACTGGACACACAGCAACTTAAAATGGAGAGCCGGAGCAAAGAGGAAGCAGTGAGTGAGGAGATTAAAATATCGACAGTAGGCAGGGCCAAACCCATAGAGGTAGGCAGAGGGGGCATGTTTTTCCCTGTGCCATTATGACTTCTGTGACAGCACACAATCAGTGCCTCTGTTTCCCATTCCTGCACGTCTTCATCCAAATTAAACACCTGATGATTGGTTGATTATGTGTGTAAGTGTTTGGGAACTATATCCCTCTTCCTAGTTGGACACTAAATTGATATTCTGGGTCTCTATGGTTACTAGAGCTCCTATGCCAGAGGTGTTCAAATCTGGCCCTTGAAGCCAGTTCCAATCCGTCCAAAAGAAAAAACGCTGCGCACCTGATCCTCATGTTTGGGAGTGTAAATGGTGACGTCTTTGAATATCTTGATGATTTCCATGGGATGGTCATGTGACCCGAGTGCACCTTTAAGGTAAAAGCTGTTAACCCTGTCATGACCACCCAATGTCACAGACAAGTCAGATGGATGCCTGGAAATGAATAAAAATCCTTGGATTTTCTGGCCCTGACCACTATGCAAGACAAACCGCCTGAGTTCATACACCAGAGAAAATGCTGATGTCATCATAAAAAATGCGGACGTCTTCAACCAAAACCGCAGAACGAGTCAGCACACTAAATCTATTATCGCTGTGGTTTAGGTGTGCTATTTGTCTTTGAATGAAACCGTGTTTATTGCCAAATGGGATCCGCAAAAATATTTTTTACGGATAAATAGACGTGGCTTCTCGACCGTTTCGCAAGTTAAAGTCGGAACCGCCTGCAGATGAATGCCTCGGTCTCTATAGGTATTTGTTCGCTCATGTAGCGGTAGCTCGCTGTCGGCTAGTTCGCTCATGTAGCGGTAGCTCGCTGTTGGCTAGTTCGCTCATGTAGCGGTAGCTCGCTGTTGGCTAGTTCGCTCATGTAGCGGTAGCTCGCTGATGGCTAGTTCGCTCATGTAGCGGTAGCTCGCTGATGGCTAGTTCGCTCATGTAGCGGTAGCTCGCTCATGTAGCGGTAGCTCGCTGTCGGCTAGTTCGCTCATGTAGCGGTAGCTCGCTGTTGGTTAGCTTGTCCCAAAATGTAGACTAGGTGATTTGGAAGATATTTTAAATGCACAAACATTTTCTGTTTAATGCTTTTACCACGAATTGCAATGTTCCTCTTTAGGGTGGATGAGGGTGCAATGAGGATAGTAATAATAATATAAAGAAGTTTAGTTTTTTTTAAGAGCAAAGCCACATTAAAGCCACTGTCTTATACCAGACTGAGACAATAGAAGTGTAATGGGAGATGGCTGATGCGCGCTAATGAAGACACAGAGTAAATGTTTTAAGAGGCAGATTGGAGACTGATTTAAATCCAAATGGCATCCAGTAGCCTTTAAGGGGCGCTACACGAGCCCTTGTGGCCCACAAGTGCCTATCAAAGACTTGTAAACCGTTGTGTTGACACAGTATCTCTGATGACTACAATTCAGCGTTTTGCTGTGTTTTTTCTTCGACTAGCGATGCGTCACTCTGGGTAAAAGCATCTTCATACTGACTCTAATGTAAACAGGCATTTTGGCATAATGTAAACACGCTTTCTCATCCCCTCTGTGGAAAACGGTAGTGGACTATAAAGAAACATCTAAATGAAAGTGGGAAACCCCGAAATGTATGTGTGTAACGCATCCACACCGAAAATGCATTAAAAATAAATGGTACTACATAACCTTTTTCCAATTTGTGCACTTACACTGAACATTGCGGCAATACGTACACATGTAACCCCTCGTTACAGCTTTGTAGTCTGGTTCCGTGTCTTGGCAGGTATCACCATTTGACCTCTCCTCTCTCCACGCCTGAATGTTACCAGCTCTGTCCACCGGGTGGAAGGCTTCAGCATTATTTGCATATTTTTGGGATTTAACTGCGTGATCCAGCTTCTTGACCGCTTTTCGGCCGATTCTGGCCAATTTGCCAATCAAATGGGGCTTCTTAGCCACTTGCCCATATAGCTTATATTCATCGTCAAGGCTCGAATGTAGTTGGTGGTTGTCAGTTTGCTAGCTTCAGTAATGCGATTTACAAACCTGACTTTTGTGTGGATGGTAAAATTACCCATACACTCACCAAACAGCAGTGTTTGTAACACAGAAGTATTGATCTAAAATAATGACATTTGTACCCTGTCAAATATATCGTTTAATACAACTTTGAACCCTGATATTATATTTGTGCGCTAGGGTAATTATTCAAAAACGCTCCACTGTGTAAATGATCTTATCAACGTATCCCCGAGTCATTTAACAGGTACCTTTTACCATTCTGTCTTTAGAGACGCTGTTAAGCATCCACGGTGGTCCCATGGACAGATTTATTATTACGAAATATAATTTTCTTGCCATCAATCCACACACTTCCCTAAACCATAATGACAAAGCAAAACACCTTTTAGAAATGTATGCTGGGATCCATTTGAGACCTTATTCAGTCTTTGCTCCCTCTGTCACACACTCACAATTAATCATCTGTTCTCAGGCCATTCATCAAAACCTGTACAATAAAATACTATAACCACAACTGTGTTCTGTAGAAATGTCAGTAGTTCAATAAATGTTTATGAAGATGAATGTCTGTGTACTCCTGTTTTGCAACAAAAAACAGCAACAAATAATTCCTATTGGTCAAGCTCAGGTAGTTTCACACAGTTTTATTCCCCATGGTGTCCATTAATAAGTACAGTACTTTTCCCCTGTCTGTGGTAATAACTGACCCTAGACCTGCTGGCTGCCTTTCCCGGGTCAGAACCGCTGTTGATTGGGAGGGGGGTAGGCCCATGTCGGGCGGGGGGTAGGCCCATGTCAGAGCCAAATGCTATGCCTAAATGTCCAATAAAATATTTTCTGGTAATCTTGTTCCGATAATTCAAAGAGACTCGTTTTCTGAATTAGTTGTGGTTAATGTAAGTTTCAAGATAAGTGTTCCCGTGCACTGTAGCAACAGCACGTCACCAAACTCTGGTCTTAGTTTGACGGTAGCAGTGCCGTTTGTCATACTGGTGTTTGGAATGGTTCTGCAAAAGTGCCACGGTAGACCTATAGATAATGCAGCGATACGGTTTAAAGAAACTGTAGATAATGCATTGATAAGATTTAAAGCATGAGCTTCCGATTTTTTGCGAATGCACTTTTTATTATGTTCCGCATATGGATATAAAGTCAGACGGTTTTGGACATGGCTGTTTACCAAAGGTCGGCTAAATGGGGTGGAGCTGCTCTGACCGAAGGCACCCATCCTGCTGCCGATGAGTTGGGTTAAAGACTATTTATTTTGAATTACATACATACAGTCAAGTAAGTATTAGCACCCAGCATGATATGGAAAGAAAATATAACATTTCAGCCTCAAACATACAACACAATAATTTCCGGAACACAAAGCATTTTGTGAAGCCTGCCTTTCCTGTAAAGTCTGAAAGGTTCAAGCGCACTTTGAGGGATCTTGGACCGGTCCCACAAGCAGAACATTTCAAGATTCTTGATAGTCTCAGGTTTGTACCCATGGACTGCACTCTTCACGTCAGACCCCAGGTTTTCAATTGGATGTGTGGAGACTAAGATGGCCATTTTAAAAGTGTCATTTTCTTGCTTTGCCGCCATTTCTTTGTTGAATTTTATGCATGTTTGGTGTCAGTTGATTGCGTAGGTATTGTACCTCTTTTCTGTGACCCAGTTGTAAGAGCTTAGGTAGGGACCAATGGCTTTTAAGTCACAAAAAATATTGGGCAAAAATTAGCAAAGCTGGTGGAGACTTGGTTGAAATTGCTGCCTCTCAAATATTGACTAGGGAAAGGTTTTGTATTCCGATTGGCTTTCACATAACATCCGGGAACCAGTCTGAAAAGCCCTGCTATTTGGTCGGTGCCCTAACTGTAGGTTTGTGTGGTCGAGGGTGTCTGCTGAATGACCAAACTGTAAATGTGACAACTTGCTACATTTAAAAAAACTACCAGAGTTGGACAACATCGTGTCAATCCGATAAGGGAAGGAGAGAACAGATGATTCTGCCCCAGCTCAGGCATCAGCCAATCAAAATGTCCCGCCACCAAGACTGGAAAGACTAGCGGTTTCTGTTTACGACTTCCCTAGTTGGTGACCAAGGTGACGGCCATGGGAGTAGAGTTGGATTAGTTGTTACAATTAAACCAATCCTTTCCCATATGTCTGTTTTCAGTTTATCGCTGGTTATCTATGACAGTGATTAATTGGTACTGTAACCCAATTCCCAGAATCACGGCATGGAAATTGTCACGTGATTTCTCCAGAAACATGAATAAATAGTGTCAGCTCACAGGAGTTCTCAGGTCAGTCAGGGACTTCTGAATGGTAAGTAAAACATGACTTTTTGACTTGATAGCTACTTTGTTTAACTTGGTGACCGACTTCTTTTCTCAGGTGTGTAGGATATCGAATTTGAAAGATGTTGCGCTTATTGATGACATCAGAGGCTCCGATGTTGCTTCTGTTCCTACTGGTAATGACTGGTGATAGCTCAGGTAAACATTTGATATACTTAGTTATTTATTTTGGAATGTCTAAAGGAGTATTTTACTTTTTCTGTGGTTGAAGTTTCCTGGCTCCTCCCCCCAAACAATGTTCGTAGCTAAAAATCTAGTTATATGGGTATTTGAGTTTTTTAATGACCAGAATCAAATAGGCTCCCATGCCCCAATTCTGTTGGTTTTATCAGTGGCTTAAATTATTAAAAGTTTTTAATGGCAGTTTAGAGAAAAGGGAATCTCTGATTTCTGGGTGATTAACCAGCCAACATCAAACTGTATTTTGTACAAATTCTACTTTAATTTTTCAAAACAAAACTTTCCACAGATACGGTTGTCTCCAGCTGTGAACTTTGTCATGAAAAAGCCAACTGCCGCGTTTCTCTTGGGGAACGTCAGAGAGGCGATGACTTTGAAGCACAGTTCAACTGCAACTGTCAAGAGGGTTTCGTTGGCGACGGTCTCACCTGCTACGATCGCAAGATTTGCGCTGGCGGTTCCTGCTGTCGTCAAGGTTACCTTTGGTCCTCCGTGCTGGGCTGTGTGGACATTGATGAGTGTTCCTTACCCGAGCAGCCGTGCTCCCCTCATCAGGTCTGTGAGAACACCCCTGGGTCCTTCCACTGCCAGGAGCTTCCTGAAGACACCCTCATCTCTGGTCCTCCTTCTGGTCCTCCTAACTCCCGATCAGTGCAGTTTCAGTGTGGGAGCACACGGTGTCCAGTGGGGGAGGACTGTATCAGTGTCGGGGGGACGTCGCGCTGTGCCGACCCATGCCAACACTATACTGCACTGAAGGAAGACTGGCGCTCCACCACCAACAGTGGCCAGGTTAATGGCTACCACTGCGACCGCAGTGTCAACTGGCAGGGTTGGTATCGCCTGTTCCTGGGGAACACCAGTGTCCAGATGCCGGAGAGGTGTGTAAGCATGTGGATGTGTGGTACTGGTGCTCCTATGTGGCTCAACTCGCCACATCCTCAGCTGGGAGACGGGGTTGTTCAGAAGGCCGTCTGTGGGAGCACTTCTAGCTGTTGCAAATTCAACGAAAAGCCCCTCCATGTCAAAGCCTGCTATGGAAATTACTACGTCTACAAATTTGTCTCTCCATCAACATGCGACATGGCCTACTGTGCAGGTATTTACTTTGTTTACCTGTTATCCTAGATTCTTACTAGAGAATTTCACTGGTTTACAACTTGATTTTTAATCTCCTGGCCTTGAAAATAGTTTGTGCCAAGAGGAAATATAATCCAGGGTTTTTTTTTCTTCAAACTGCCACTAGAAATGTACCCCCCTTTTACTTAACATTACTCAGTAAAATAGTCAAAATCATTTTTAAAGACATTAACCACATCTTGCTTTTCCAGATGGAAACACTAAAACGTGCGCAACCTGTAGGGTATTTGATGCCTGTGTCAGCGACAATAATGTCAATTGGAGATGTGTGCGGAAAGGTAAGTGTTAAGACAACAGGCTTATCTTAGATTGTCCTCATCTGCTTGCATTCGCCTCCCCCAACACTTTGTCTCATGTCTCTCGACTGCCACCACGACTGTTTAATCTGCTCAGAAGATGCCGATGTATGACAGACCTGAGAGCAACTGGAAAGATATTTTCAGTATCAGCTAATCATACTGTGTGTTACCGCCATCTGACAGGTAATGTCAGGGAAGAACCCCCTGTCATTCAGAAACCTATAGGTCAATCCTGCCAAAGTTCAATCCATCTACATAGTGATAATAGTGGCAGGTGTATAATTTTGTGCAAACTTTTTAAGCTTATGCTGCTACCACATCTAGTAATTCAGAAAAGTTTGGCAAACTTGGCGCTTCCTGATTTTGTATCCGTGCAACTATTCCTCAACATAGAGCCCTTGAATTTTCCTATTTGTCAGTACATTTTTCCATTACCAGCATCGTAGTTTGAATCTGACAGGGGTTTCAGGTGACAAGATGGGCACGGTTGGTAACAACGGACATGGATCCTGCACTGTTTACCAAAGCACTGTAAACTGCTTTTTGCAGCAAATGTTTATTCTGAATTCACAATACATATTTATGTTTGGAGATGCCAGGCAAACTGCGAGAGGCAAACCAGAGCAAAGCCCTACATTTTATCCTGCCATGACTTATCTATCTGCTACTCTTCAAAAACTGTGTGTTGTTCTTACAAACTAATTGAGGAGGGCTAATGCAGCCCCAGGCTGCTAAAATAAAGGCCATCGCCACTATATCTGCTTTGAATAACCAGTGAATTGCTGACATCTGTAGAAAGTGCACGTGTAAACGAATCAGATGTGTACTGAATACGAGAGAAACAACCAGATGCTATGAACCCAGGTGCTGCTCTTGACATCGGAATTATGAGTGACCGGTATTCCTAAATCCCCGGATTAAATCTTTCAGCCCACTACTCTTCTCTTCAGTTTATTCGTGGAGGTCCTGGGAAAAGTATTGTAAAATAAATGTAGTTTTAATTGCATAAAATAGGTGTTTGTGCAATTAGTCATTTGAAAATACATTGGTTACACTCTTTTAAGAGTCCCTATTTCCAGCTCCAAACTTTCAACAAAAATTCTGTTGATTGCTAAGGTTAGTGTTAGGTTTAGTTTAAGGGTTAAGGTTAGGGTAAGAAGATACATAAAATGTTAATGAAAGATGGCCGCATCCGTCTTTACTTTTTGTTGTTGTTGTGGTTATAAGACCATGCTCCCTTTATTGCTGAATTAATCTGAATTATTTTCTTAGTTCCAGAGCTGGTTTGTGGGAGGAGCTTCCTACAGGTGGGCCTTTCTAAAGTTTACCTGGAGGCTGCAGGTCTGGATCCTTCCTCCGCTCACATGGCGGACAGTCGCTGTTCTGACCACGAGGATCGTAGTGGGTCGGTGTGGTACCAGGTGGAGCGCTTGGAGGGACGCTGTGGAAACACACTGACAGTGCGAAGCATTTTATATTCTCTCAGCTTCATCGTAATGTTAAAATACCTGCTTTCCAATTTGCAACAATGGTGATTTTTTATCATTTTAATACTACAGAGAGGCTTTTGGTTTCTACACATTAATATGCTTGTATTGTACAACTGAGTTTTTGTATTTCTGTGTTTTCTATTTTCTCAACTCTATGTAAGCATTTGTCTCTAACATTTTAATGTATAAATGCTGCTGGCGAATTGTTTTCAGACTTCTAAAGTGCTCCTTCTTCCCCAGACGAACGTCACACATGCTGTCTACTCCAACACCTTATTTGTTTATCCAGTAGATGGGCGAAATGACTCTCAACCCTTTGCTATTCCGTTCTCCTGTGTCTATCCTCTGGAGACCGAGAGCAGTCTGGATGTGCCCATCATACCCTACTTGCCGTGAGATAAAGCAGAGAAGCCATTTTGTTTTGTCTGTTCAAAGAATGCACCGTAGTCAAGATGGGACCTGTAAAATATTTGTTACGGAAACCACAGACGAATCTCGACATTACAACGAAATAGGTTTACCGTAAACAGAACAGAATCCACCAGTAATTGGTGTATTTTCACGGTTCCCATCTCTTTGTGTGTTGTGCGCCTCTCCCACTGTGTGTAGTAGCTGTTAGCAATTTGCCAATGCTAACATTTTTCAGGTAGATGAAGGCTTTCCCAAAACGTTTAACTGCAATATTAGACTCCCATACCATGTCATCATTATAATGTAATTATTTATCAGTTAATTGGGTTTGCATTGCAAACACCTAGACATCCCTGCTAGATACACACTGCTACAGTGGCTCTCTAAAGTATTCACCCCCTTGGACTTTTCCAAATGTTATTACCTCTGTGAGCTCGATCTTACTAGCTATTATTTTTGGCATTCAAGCATATACAAGATGGACGTAGTTGGTCATTCCCGCTTTTCCCGGGTCATTGAGACAAGTGTTCATGAAGAGCAGCCATTTCTAAGCGTACTTTTGATTTGTTGCCTCACCTTTTTCTTATGTTTTTATTTCTTCACAGATCTGATCAGGAAGTTGTCGGCGTCGGTCCCAAGGCCATTGCATCTATGTTTCTATATCGTCATTCCAACTATACGGATCCCTTCCCTGCTTTTCAGCCAGTCACCCTGCTTGTCGGGTCCACTCTGCACGTCGGCGTGTCTGTAGAGGAATCTGAGGTACAGCGTTTTGTTGTCATTCTGGAAGACTGCTTCACCACGGAGTCCGAGAGCTACGACGCCCTGCCACGGACTTACTTGATTCAGGACAGGTCTGTGAATGTACTCATTTTAATGTTTGTGTTTTATGTGTGTAATGGGACTCCTGCACACATTCTTGAAAGGTATGAGCTAACTGAACATCTCGGTGGATAAGACCATCTGCTGAATATTTGTTGTTTGTTGTATGGTAATATATCCATGTGCTCCAGTTGCTACCTGCTGATTAGCATTTACAAACTCAGGAGAATAAAGTCATTTTCTGAAGGATTTCTCAAACTCTCTGTTAGACCTATATGTTTTTGAATAGTTGTCCAATTTCATTTTTGACCTCAAATGTCAGGACACTTATCATTGAATGGCTTAACAGATAAGACAGCCGGTAGCACCACCGCCCACGCTAAGAACCCAGCTTTAAAAATCGCTGGGCGTTCAAAGCAAAGTAGCACACGGTCAGTCACAACAGGTGATGCTTGTTTCTCGGCTCTTCTTCCAGGTGCCCTCTTACCGGGGTGACGGTGGAGGAAAGCGGCTTGTCCCTGAGGGGTCGCTTCTCCGCTCTGCTGCAGGGAAACCAGCCTGTCGTCTTTCTTCACTGCAGCCTCGGCCTGTGTGACAAGACAACTTCCTCCTGCACTCCGGTAAATTGTTATCAGCCGTGTTACCTTGGTCTGTCTGGTCAACAAGCTGGGATTCCATTTGGCTGACAGAAAAAGGGACTGTGTGAATATTGTAAAGCTTGCTTTGAATGGGCCTGTTTATTTATTTGTGAGCATAACAGTCTAAAAGACTGGCAAAGGAACCAATTTTCTGTTCTGAATTTGGCAGATTATAGCAGCGTCGCTAACAACAGATGGTAGAGTTATTCGAATCCCATCGTGGCATATTTTTGGCATGGGGTCACTATTTGGCAAGGATGGCCACGAGTGTTGGGTCTCTGAATGCGTTTCTGGTGTCTCTGGTTCTCTACAGGTCTGCTCCAGGAGAAGATCCCGGTCTGTGTCCACCTCCACCCCACTCAGACCTCTTACCATCGGACCAATCACCTGTAAGTACACATTTAATCAAGGACGTGTTTTGCAGCAGCATGGCGGCCGACATGAGGAATTGTCAGGAAGTGAACCGAAAGGGGGTGGTCCATTTTTGGGTCAGAACCATCAGTCTTTCTGGCGTGTTTCCTGTATAACTGTCTGTGTTTGACCACCAGGGGTCCAGAGTCTGGAGTGAGCTTTAGACAGTCCCTCAGGATGTTGAAGAATGGACCCTCCCTGATCTCCATCTGACCAGAATAAACCAATTATCTTTCATTGTAATACATTTAAGACATGAATGCAATACAGCTTGATTTTATTGGGTAGATTGTGTGCAAATGGATTTTCATTGGTTGGATCGTTACGTATAGACTTAAACCTGAGTTGCTGTGTGTTGGAAGTGATTTAATGATGACAATAAATAATGCTACATGATGATGGTCATTGTGTTGTAATTCAACATTCAGAAGGTCCTTAAAATAAAAACCTATAAATGTAAACTTGTCTTTTTTATTTGCAAGGACATTTTACTCTCTCAGATGTTAGATGGTCAGACGATCCATGATTTGGTTTTCTTTAGGCCGTCATTTCAAACTTCAATTACTATTATCCACAGTCAAAGTAATTTGGATTTGGATACACAAAAATACACATGCTTTCATGCCCCAATTACCTGTGTGTGTGTGTGCGTGCGTGCATAAATGCAATGCAATGTGAAAATGTGGTTATTCACAACTTATGCTACAGAAATGTTAGAATAGAACAATTTCATGGGAACACATTGGCTTCTGCCATCAAATAAAACATATCAGCAAATGCCCAGTAGGTAAACATTCCATTGAATCAGACATGCTTTGTCGGTGCTGAATAAATGGTGAGAAAATTCTTTGTGCATGAGCGTCATATCGCTGATTAAACAATACGTTTGTTTAAATGAAAGGCTGTTTTATTCTTGTTATGATGAGCACATTGACACACACATTTAAGTGGTGTAAATTACTTTTCTGATAGGTGTTCAGGCAGGTGTTCTTTTAAGGTATTCATTTTACTAACAATAAGTAATTGATTGAAAGAAATGACCCTTCACATTTAGTAAAATGACCCCCCCCCCCCCAGGAAAAAGTTGAGCATATATTCTGTTGCTCAAAGTGCAGATCTATAATTTGCTGAACGGTAAGTGAACATCATTTATATCTACTACAGTCTTTTCAGTCTGTAGTAGATTCAGTAAGTTTTTTTTGTCTATTTTGTTTACCTTGAATGCTATTTGAAAGAAAATTCAACAACTTTTGCAGAGTAACTGGTGTCCCTCTCGTTTGTATGGATCTGGTAGCTGAATCAGGAACTCAAAGCCTTTGTGCCCCTGAGCTTTGATTTACTCTAAAAAGAATATTTTACCCATTATTTTATTGATTTGGCCACAGCCTTTGACTTGTGCTAACCATCCTCTGCATATCTATAGACATAGCAACCTAGCGGTCTTGCCTTCATGCTTTGGCTTCATATACATTACTTCTGGAAGATCTATTCCATGGGCTCATAGTGACATAGCAATGGAAAGTCAATGAACATTTTTGCTGCATAACTCTTGGATTTCTGGCTGCATTTCTTGCATGCTCTCATGTAGAAAAATGACTGACACCCTTGTTTCAGTTACTGATAAGTTACTGACTGACCCAAAATGTCCCTGCCTTGGTTTATTGACTCTTTGACTAGAGGTTTGGACATTATTGAACCAGCAGTTTATTGATTCTTGAACAAAAGGCTTGTTGGTTTTTGAAGGAGAGGCTTGTTATTTTTAGATTTGAGTTTAAAGCTGTTAGAAGGTCTTGAATGTTTTACGCATAACTGTATCAAATGAAAACAGTTGATTTTTTTCCTACTAATGTCCCGGTAGTATTACTGACCTTGATTCAACAATTATATTGATATACTTAAAATAAAGATGTGTGTGATGTTGTTTCAGTTGTCTTCCTGATCTGAGGAGAATCTGAAAATGTTGCCGCTGGGTTTTATAATGACCCTCCTGATCTTAAATCATCTTCCTGTGGACAGCTCAGGTAAAAGGTTATGTCCAGTCACTACTAGTTGTGCTACAATTAGTAATATCCTCTTCTGGCAGTTTAGAGTGTTGTGAAACCTGTTCACTAAAGAACCGACATGTTTGTTAAAACTATTTTTGTGGTTCAGTATATTCCTTCTGAGTAGTACAATATACAACACATTGAATGTCATTTTGAGCACCATTATTGGTTCTCAGATAAGTGAATTCATTCCTCCTTCATAAGTACTTTAGTGTCTGGAGTTTTATAACACCGATTTGCATCATTTTGCAGGCATGGCCGTAACCAGCTGTCAGATGTGTCATGAAAAAGCCACCTGCCTGGACTCTCCTGGGGAACGTGGAAGAGGTGATGCTTTAACAGCACGATTCAACTGCACCTGTCAAGAGGGTTTCGTTGGCGACGGCCTCACCTGCTACGATCTCAAGATCTGTGCTGGCGGCTCCTGCTGTCGTCAAGGTTACCTTTGGTCCTCCGAGCTGGGCTGTGTGGACATTGATGAGTGTTCCTTACCCGAGCAGCCGTGCTCCCCTCATCAGGTCTGTGAGAACAGCCCCGGATCCTTCCACTGCCAGGAGCTTCCTGAAGACACCCTCATCTCTGGTCCTCCTTCTGGTCCTTCTAACTTCCAATCAGTGCAGTTTCAGTGTGGGAGCACACAGTGTCCAGTGGGGGAGGACTGTATCAGTGTCGGGGGAACGTGTCGCTGTGCCGACCCTTGCCAACACTATACTGCACTGAAGGAAGACTGGCGCTCCACCACCAACAGTGGCCAGGTTAATGGCTACCACTGCGACCGCAATGTCAACTGGCAGGGCTGGTATCGCCTGTTCCTGGGGAACACCAGTGTCCAGATGCCGGAGAGGTGTATAAACATTTACATGTGTGGTACTGGTGCTCCTATGTGGCTCAACTCGCCACATCCTCAGCTGGGAGACGGGGTTGTTCAGGGGTCCATCTGTGGGAGCTCTTATAGCTGCTGCACATTCAACGAAAAGCCCATCCATGTCAAAGCCTGCTATGGAAACTACTACGTCTACAAATTTGTCTCTCCATCAACATGCGAAATGGCCTACTGTGCAGGTATTTACTTTGTTAACCCGTTATCCCGGATTCTTACTAGAGAATTTAAATGTTTTACAATTAGATTTTTTATTTCCTGTCCCTGAAAATAGATTGTGCCAAAAGGAAATATAATCCAAGAAATTTTTTTCTTCAAACTGCTACTAGAAATGTAACCCCCTTTTACTTAACATTACTCAGTAAAATAGTAACATTCACTTTTGAAGACATTAAGAACACTCAGTTAACTAGTCGTGACATTTACCACATCTTGTTTTTCCAGATGGAAACACTAAAACGTGCGCTACCTGTGGGGTATTTGATGCTTGTGTCAGCGACAATAAGGTCAACTGGAGATGTGTGCAGAAAGGTGAGAGTTAAGACAAGAAAACAGGCTTATCTTAGATTGTCCTCATCTGCTTACATTCGCCTCCCCCAACACTTTGTCTCATGTCTCTCAACTGCCTTGTTGACTGTATGACAGACCTGAGAGCAACTGGAAAGATATTTTCAGTATCAGCTAATCATACTGTGTGTTACCGCCATCTGACAGTTAATGTCTGAGAAGAACCCCCTGTCATGCAAGCAAGTTTATTTATACAGCATATTTCATACATAGAAGCAATTCAATGTGCTTTACAGTGAAAATAGAAATAATGCAATCAAATCAGAAACAGTTTACAATGAGGTTATTCCTCTGATACACTAAACAGTGCTGTTATAAAAACAGGCTCACAGTGCGGTTAAGTTTGAGAGCTCAGTCATAGGCACGTGAAAAGAGAAGTGTTTTTAGCCTGGATTTAAAAATTGAACCATTTTGAGAACGTCTAAGATCTTCTGGTAGTTTATTCCAGTTGTGTACAGCATAACTGCTGAACGCAGCTTCTCCATGTTTAGTTTGGACTCTGGGCTCTACTAGCTGACCTGAGTTCATGGATCTTAGAGCCTTGCTCGGTTTATATTCTTCAAACATATATCAGAAATTTATTCGGGTCCTAAACCATTCAGAGATTTATAAACTAAAAGCACCACTTTAAAGTCTATACTGTAACTGACCGGAAGCCAATGCAAAGATTTAAGAACCGGAGTGATGTCCTCGGTCCTCTTGGTCCTGGTTAACATTCTAGCAGCTGCATTCTGCATGCAGGCACCCTAAAGGTCAATCCTGCCAAATGCCCTCCATCCACATAGTGATAATAGTGGCAGGTGTATCATTTTGTGCAAACATTTTTAAGCCTATGCTGCTAGCACATCCAGTAATTCAGAAAAGTTTGGCAAAAGTGGCTCTTTCTCCCTGATTTTGTATCCGTGCAACTATTCCTCAACATAGAGCCCTTGAATTTTCCTATTTGTCAGTACATTTTTCCATTACCAGCATCGTAGTTTGAATCTGACAGGGGTTTCAGGTGACAAGATGGGCACGGTTGGTAACAACGGACATGGATCCTGCACTGTTTACCAAAGCACCGTAAACTGCTTTTTGCAGCAAATGTTTATTCTCAATTCACAATACATATTTATTTTTGGAGATGCCAGGCAAACTGCGATAGGCAAACCAAAGCAAAGCCCTACATTTTATGAACCCGGAGGGCTGCTCCTGACATCAGAATTGCGAGGCCGGTATTCCAAAATCCCTGGAGAAAATCTTTCAGCCCACTACTCTTCTCTTCAGTTTATTTGTGGAGGTCCTGGGAAAAATATTGTAAAATAAATGTAGTTTTAATTGTGTAAAATAAGTGTTTGTGCAATTAATCATGTGAAAATCATCCCACTACTCTTCTCTTCAGTTTAACCAATGAGTCAAATTATTAGCAAACTTACAACAAAAAATCTGTTGATAAACAACTGATTGCTAAGGTTTGTGTTAGGTTTAGTTTAAGGGTTAAGGTTAGGGTAAGAAGATAAATAAAATGTTAATGAAAATCTGCAGATGCACTTTTAGGACTCCCAAAATAGTGTTTCCAATACTTATAACAATAAGTATTGGAAACAGGCCGCATCAGTCTTTACTTTTTGTTGTTGTTGTTGTTATAAGACCACGCTCCCTTTATTGCTGAATTAACCTGAATTATTTTCTTAGTTCCAGAGCTGGTTTGTGGGAGGAGCTTCCTACAGGTGGGCCTTTCTAAAGTTTACTTGGAGGCTGCAGGTCTGGATCCTTCCTTCGCTCACATGGCCGACAGTCGCTGTTCTGACCACGAGGATCGTAATGGGTCGGTGTGGTACCAGGTGGAGCGCTTGGAGGGACGCTGTGGAAACACACTGACAGTGAGAAGCATTTTATATTCTCTCTGCTTCATCATAATGTTAAAATACATGCTTTCCAATTTGCAAACGTTTTTTTCTCACTGTTTCTTTAACAATTGTGATTTTTTTAAAATCATTTTAATTTAATTCAATAGAAAGGCTTTTGGTTTCTACACATTAATATGCTTGTATTGTACAGTTTTTGTATTTCTGTGTTTTCTATTTTCTCAACTCGATGTAAGCATTTGTGTCTAACATTTTAATGTATAAATGCTACTGGTGAATTGTTTTCAGACTACTAAATTGCTCCTTCTTCCCCAGACGAACATCACGCATGCTGTCTACTCCAACACATTATTTGTTTATCCAGTAGATGGGCGAAATGACTCTCAACCCTTTGCTATTCCGTTCTCCTGTGTCTATCCTCTGGAGACCGAGAGCAGTCTGGATGTGCCCATCATACCCTACCTGCCGTGAGATAAAGCAGAGAAGCCATTATGTTTTGTCTGTTGTTCTCAACGAATGGACCATAGTCAAGATGGGACCTGTAAAATACTTGTTGTGGAAAACAGACGAATCACAGAATCTCGATATTAAAACGTAAAAGGTTTACCATGAAAACAGAACAGAATACACCAGTAATTGTGGATTTCCATAGCTCCCATCTGTTTGTGTGTTGTGGGCCTCTACCATTGTGTGTAGCTGTTAGCACTTATCCAATGCTATCAGCTTTCAGGTAGATGAATGCTTTTCCAAAACCGTTAACTGCAATTTAAGACTCCTATACCTGTCAACATTATATAATTATTTTCAGCAGTTAATTGGATGTCAAGGTATTTTGCAAACACCTTGAAATCCATGCTACAGAAACACTACTACAGTGGCTCTCAAAAGTATTCACCCCCATGGACTTTTGCAAATGTTATTACTTCTGTGAGCTCGATCTTACTAGCTACTATTTTTGGTATTCATGTATATAAATTAGTGACGTACTTGGTAATTACCGCCTTCAACCCGGTCATTGAGACGAGTAGCCATTTTTGAGCAAACAAACTTTTGATTTGTTGCCTCACCTTTTTTCGTACGTTTGTATTTCTTCACAGAACTGATCATGGAGCTGTCGGCATTGGTCCGAAGGCCATTGCATCTATGTCTCTATATCGTCACTCCAACTATACGGACCCCTTCCCTGCTTTTCAGCCAGTCACCCTGCTTGTCGGGTCCACTCTGCACGTCGGCGTGTCTGTAGAGGAATCTGAGGTACAGCGTTTTGTTGTCATTCTGGAGGACTGCTTTACCACGGAGTCCGAGAGCTACGACGCCCTGCCACGGACCTACTTGATTCAGGACAGGTCTGTAACTGTATTAATTTTAATAGTTGTGTTTTATGTGTGTAATGGGACTCCCGCCCACCTTCTTAAAAGGTATGAGCTAACTGAACGTCTCCGTGGATAACACCGTTTGCTAGTACGGTCATATATATATATATATATATCCACGTGTTTGTCAACGGTTCAGTCACAGTTGCTACCTGCAGATTAGCATTTACAAACTCCTCAGGAGATTTATCTTACGGATTTCTCAAACTGTCTGTTAGTAAATTTAACAACTATTCAAAAATATATTTTTGATCTAAAATACTGTTGTAGGACAAGTCAACCGTATTTGGTAATCAGTACAAAATAATATGGTAAATGTGACAATTTCACCGGGCACTTATCTTTGAATGGCTTAACCGATATCAAGACAGCCGGTAGCACCACCTCCAACGCTAAGAACCCAGCTTTAAAAATCGCTGGGCGTTCAAAGCAAAGTAGCACACGGTCAGTCACAACAGGTGAGGCATGTTTCTCGGCTCTTGTTTCAGGTGCCCTCTTACTCGGGTGACGGTGGAGGAAAGCGGCTTGTCCCTGAGGGGTCGCTTCTCCGCCCTGCTGCAGGGAAACCAACTTGTCGTCTTTCTTCACTGCAGCCTCAGCCTGTGTGACAAGACAACTTCCTCCTGCACTCCGGTGAGTTATGAGCCGTGTTACCTTGGTCTGTCTGGTCAACACGCTGGGATTCATTCAAACCTCGGTATTAATGTATTTGTATTGTTTTAACAATGGGGGAAAAGTGTACCGTGATGACTTTCCTCCTGGTTGTATTTGTTACTGTTTTTGTGTAACGTTGCTTTGAATGGGCCTGTTAATTTATTTGAGAGCGTAGCAGTTTAAAAGACTGGCAAAGGAAGCAATGTTCTGTTCTGAATTTGGCAGATTATAGCAGCGTCGCTAACAACACATGGTAGAGTTATTAGAATCCCATCGTGGCATTTTTGGCATGGGGTCACTATTTGGCAAGGATGGCCACGAGTGTTGGGTCTCTGAATGCGTTTCTGGTGTCTCTGGTTCTCTACAGGTCTGCTCCAGGAGAAGGTCCCGGTCTGTGTCCACCTCCATCCCACTCAGACCTCTTACCATCGGACCAATCACCTGTAAGTACACATTTAATCAAGGACGTGTTTTGCAGCAGCATGGCGGCCAGCATGAGGAATTGTCAGGAAGTGAACCGAAAGGGGGTGGTCCATTTTTGGGTCAGAACCGTCTGTCTTTCTGGCATGTTTCCTGTATAACTGTCTGTGTTTGACCTCCAGGGGTCCAGAGTCTGGAGTGAGCTTTAGACACTCCATCAGGATGTTGAAGAATGGACCCTCCCTGATCTCCATCTGACCAGAATAAACCAATTATCTTTCATTGTAATACATTTAAGACATGAATGCAATACAGCTTGATTTTATTGGGTAGATTAGGTGCACATGGATTTTCATTGGTTGGATTGTTACATATAGACTTAAACCTGAGTTGCTGTGTGTTGGAAGGGATTTAATGATGACAATAAATAATGCTACATGATGATGGTCATTGTGTTGTAATTCAACATTCAGAAGGTCTTTAAAATAAAAACCTATAAATGTAAACTTGTCTTTTTTATTTGCAAGGACATTTTACTCTCTCAGATGTTAGATGGTCAGACGATCCATGATTTGGTTTTCTTTAGGCAGTCATTTCAAACTTCAGTTACTATTATCCACAGTCAAAGTAATTTGGATTTGGATACACAAAAATACACATGCTTTCATGCCCCAATTACCTGTGTGTGCGTGCGTGCATAAATGCAATGCAATGTGAAAATGTGGTTATTCACAACTTATGCTACAGAAATGTTAGAATAGAACAATTTCATGGGAACACATTGGCTTCTGCCATCAAATAAAACATCAGCAAATGCCCAGTAGGTAAACATTCCATTGAATCAGACATGCTTTGTCGGTGCTGAATAAATGGTGAGAAAATTCTTTGTGCATGAGCGTCATATCGCTAATTAAACAATAAGTTTGTTTAAATGAAAGGCTGTTTTATTCTTGTTATCATGAGCACATTGACACACACAGTTAAGTGGTGTAAATAGCAAGGTATTCATTTTACTAACAATAAGTAATTGATTGAAAAAAAATGACCCTTCACATTTAGTAAAATGACCCCCCCCCCGGGAAAAAGTTGAGCATATATTCTGTTGCTCAAAGTGCAGATCTATAATTTCCTGAACGGTAAGTGAACATCATTTATATCTACTACAGTCTATTCAGTCTGTAGTAGATTCAGTCAGTTTTTTTGTCTATTTTGTTTACCTTGAATGCTATTTGAAAGAAATTCAACAACTTTTGCAGAGTAACTGGTGACCCTCTCGTTTGTATGGATCTGGTAACTGAATCGGGAACAACTCAAAGCCTTTGTGCCCCTGAACTTTGGTTTACTCAAAAAACAATATTTTACCCATTATTTTATTGATTAGGCCACAGCCTTTGACTTGTGCTAACCATCCTCTGCATATCTATAGACATAGCAACCTAGCGGTCTTGCCTTCATGCTTTGGCTTTATATACATTACTTCTGGAAGATCTATTCCATGGGCTCATAGTGACATAGCAATGGAAAGTCAATGAACATTTTTGCTGCACAACTCTTGGATTTCTGGCTGCATTTTTTGCAT
>JACXGJ010009711.1:0-23660 GCA_016801105.1 Esox niger | reverse complement strand
ACACGCAAAGACAGGGGGGAACAGAGGACACATATATACTGGAATGGTAACGACTGGATGAGAATCATGTGCGCTAAACAGGACAACAGGTGCGATGGATTGATGATGGGCGGTGGTGTTTAGAAGGCCGGTGACATCGAGCGCCGAGGCCCGCCTCCTGCAGGGGGAGGATGAGCTGCAGATGGCGTAGTTGTCACAACCCCCAAGCCTGCCAATCACAATTTGGGAAATATGAAATTTAAAAGGTTTATACAAATGTATATAACACTAAAACATTTAATAAGCATGTTGTCACACTCTGATTATGACCTCGTAAATCTTTTTAAATTAAAATTTGTAGTTTTATCAAGACTCATCTCATTCTTTAAGAAATTGCTTGGACTTGATACCTACTGGGGATGATTTTTGGATGATAATTAATGAAATCAAATCAAATACTTTGATTAATTGTATAAGAGCGTAGCCTATACAAACAACTTCAGAAAACACAATACAGTACCTTGACCACCATTGGTAAAAAAAAACTTCTACAAAACATTATTGAGTTTACAAAGTCTGAAAAATACTGTTTTTTCCTCCTTTTAAAAAAGGCCACATTGAACGAGGCAAGTGAAGTCATACCGCATTGGGGCGATGAGAGAGAAAGATATACAGTACATACTGTATAGACAAATAGATAGATAGACACAGGCAGAAAGAGAGAGACAAAGCAACACATGGATCCAGAGTTTTGGGCAAGGTTGTCCATAATCACTGATTTCGTGTCAGTTTTGCATTCTTCTTTCAAATGGTTACTGTCAGACCAGGTGAGTGGTTATCTGTATATCTGCGCATATAGGCCAATTCAACCCAGGGCTACATACAGCACTGTTAGCCATAAAAACAGAGGTCAGTTTTGCTGTGTCCCCCAGATTGTTTGACGCCTGATCCAGATATTTTCAACTGATCCTCTATCAGTCAATGTCTACCAGGAGTTGCGCTCACTGGTTGTAGCTAGTTCTCTCAGTTGTTGAACCATAATTACGGCCAAACTCGCCTAATAATGCACAATATCTTCAGATTTTGAACCAACAACTGTAAAGGCGCTGACAATTTTTTTTGCGTAAGAAACTTAAATTAAGACCAATGAGTGATATTTGGTTTCCATGACTTTCTACAAAATGTCCAATTTGTACTTTGTGGCTGTGTCATCTATTGGATAGCCCTATACAGTGGTAACAGACAGAAAGGCATTATGTACTTGTTTAGTTCCCTGGCCCTCTGGGGCTCGGGCCCCGTGACTCATCAGTTCCTGGATGGTCATCCAGTTGTCCAGGATCTTCTTGTTGCGTTTCTTCATCATCTTCTTGTGGCTGAGGTCCAGGATGTTGACCTCCTTGCGACCTTCCGCTCCACTCCCCGGGCCCTCCCGGAGGCACTCCAGCCGGCTCCTCTGCATGTACTCCCTCCGTCTCCGCTGCTCCCTCGCCCTGGCCAAGTGTTGCTTCCTCTCCTCCTTACTCCAGTAGCGCCCCATCTTCATCTCCGACATCGTGTCGTCGTCCGTTGTCATCCCGCCGCTGCGCTCCTCCCGGATCCTCAGCGCACGTTCTCGAAGAATCCGGTCCCTCGCCGGTCGGCGGGCCACATACTTTGTCCCGTCTGCCCGAACTTTGACCTTCCATTCCAGACGAGGTTCGCCAGAGCGGCCAGGGCGGTCCCGGCAGACACTGAGGAGGCTAAGTTGGGACTGGGAGTAGGTCTCCAGGCCGGAGGTCTGCTGGAGAAGATGCTGCATGTAGCTCTGGAGGTGTTTGTTGTGGGCGGGGGAGGCTCCGCCGCCTTGCTGCGGGGCGGTGTGGTAGGGCGACGGGTATGGATGGAACCCTTGTGGCCCCCGGTGTACCCTGCTTCTGTCACAGCGCTCGTCATCGGCAGGCAGGGCCGGATCTGACTCGGAGGGAGACGGGTTGGACTGGTCAGGGCTGCTGGAGATGACCATGCTGCCGGGGCTGGGATTCGGGTCTTTTCGGCTGCGTGTGGGGGGCAACGTTGAGGTCCATCCCTCTGGATCCCTGGGAAAGAAGATAAGAAACTGGCATTGTTGTCTGTTGTCTCGAGCATTAACCTCAGTCCCAGGTATGGAACCCAAAACCACCCGGCTGCTGCCCACTGTTGAGTTTGAACATAAAAAATAAATTTGGTTGATTGGTAAATTGGCTACATACCTGGCTGTGATAGGGAAGGAGATTGACAAGCCGGAGGCGGTCATGGTACTCCGGAGGTTCTTCTGGTTGGTGAGGTTGATGCGCCTCTGTAGAGAGTGATCCGGAGATCTCTCCATGCCCAGCGGAGTTGACCTTGCGCTCTCAGCGGTGTTGTAGGCACTTGAGCTGTCCTTGTCCACCCTCAGCTTGTCGCTGTCAAACTGCTTTTCCCCCGGATGCTCGTTAATATCGGCCAGCTTGGCGTGTCGCTTGCGCCCGTCTTTGGGGCTCCTTCCCGGGGAGCAGACTGGGGAACGTGGTGGCTCCTTCTGGGCCTGGGGCTGGCGGAGCTGATGGGCTTGCATGATGCTCTGACATTCCAGCTCAATGCTGTGCAGTTCCTCATTCAACAGCCTCAGCTCCTGCTCCACTCCTCCGGTGCCGACACCCACGGCACTCTGCTCCACCAGGCTGCACTCGATGGTGCTCCTTCTGCTGTAGTACACGCCACACTCCCCGCCGTTACGGATCTGGCACTTGAGCTCCAGGAGCTGCTGGAAGCGGCTGTCGCACTCCAGTCCCACGCCCACTCCACCCTCGACCTCCTGGGCTTGGATGATGCACTGTGGTTCCTGGGTGTCCTTGGGCACTGCCGCCTTCCTGCTCTGGCCCAGCCTCTGGCCATGATCGGACCTCCATCGGTCCCTCAGCCCCTGGGTGGGTCTCCGGCGGACGCGGGCTAAGAGGACCTCCTGTTCGGAGCTCTCCTCGTTTCGTGCCGTCCCCACCCCGCTGTCCTTGTCCTGAGTGTTGGAGGAACACGTGGCCGTGTCTGTCATGGCGTCATCCTCTTCCAGCCGCCTGGCCTGGAATGAAAGGAAAACCAGTCTGATTAGAAGTGAAAGGAAAACCAGTCTGATTAGAAATGAAAGGAAAGCCAGTCTGATCAGAAGTGAAAGGAAAACCAGTCTGATCAGAAGTGAAAGGAAAACCAGTCTGATCAGAAGTGAAAGGAAAACCAGTCTGATTAGAAGTGAAAGGAAAACCAGTCTGATTAGAAGTGAAAGGAAAACCAGTCTGATCAGAAGTGAAAGGAAAACCAGTATGACAGTGTTATTACACTTTGCTTACAGATATCGGATGTCCATCTTAGATGATAAAGATACAATGTAAAAAGAAAAGGTTGTTGGAGGTTCCTTTAGAGGTTCTTCATATTGAAACTGAGTAACCCCCATACAGTTTTCCAAAAACTCTGTAATAGGGATCTATAAAGATAATGAGAACTCAAAGAACTATTTGAAAAACAAATTTGTTCAAAAGGATCATTGCATAAAAAACAGAAATTCCTCTTTGCATTACCCTTTCTCATTTGTCCCTGAATAACCTGTCAGTTTATAATAAATGGCTTGCTAGGGGATGGGTTAGGTTTAGGATACTGGTTAGGGTTAGGTTTAGAATAATGGTTAGGGTTAGGTTTAGGATTATGGTTAGGGTTAGGGTGGGGTTGTCGTATACTTAAAATCTACTAGTAAGTCAATTTACAAATATGTTGATCTATAGCGATCAATAAAAACCAATACTGTCCAAATCACCTCCTCCCAAGAACATTCCCGAGTGGTTCTCACCTGCTCCTCTTTTGCTCCAGACTTCTGTGCCTCCTCTTTCCTCTGCTCCTCTAGGATCTGGATCTTGAGCTCCTCCAGGAGGTCGCTGCGCTCCTCATCTAGCCATGGGTCCTCTGGTCTGGTCACCAGCAGCACGATGCTCCTTGACTCCTCGCTGGAGAGGAGAGCCACCGCCTCCTGCTTGTCCTGCACGTCACAGCCGTTGACCTGGTGACAAACGTAAAACGGACAATCGGGTGAACGGCAGGCACATAATGATCATCCAAAATAATCTGTCACTGTCTTATTTATCCACAGCTTAACTCCACAACAGAAGAGGGATTTAGTGAAGAAATTGTATAAAACGCATAAATAAAGGCAAGTGAAAGTACATAGTACAAACTCACATTCATTACAGACATTACAGAATAAAAACCTTCAAGAAACCCTCCCCCTGCGAATTTCTCCGTTCCAGCCTAAAGTGCACATCGCACTCGTTCACTAAACTTCCTTTATCACAGAAAACGGAGTGTCTGAGGAAACCCTCCCCCTGTTAATCTCCCCCCACCACTTTTCCATCTCTCTGAAAAGAGCACCTTCAGTCAATTATGAGTTTCCACTTTCCCAGTAGTGGTCTGCCGTGTGTGCTGTCTCAACCCTGCATTGATTAAAGGAGCAGGGCGTTGAGGCCAGCCGTGAGGTTCATGAAAGCCTGATCTCAGCGCAGCGCAGAGCCCATCCAGACACACAATTAACTGTTCTGTGACAGGTGGCATTCATCTTCCCTCTGCAGAGTAATGAGGTTGTCATGAGGAGATAATAGGACCCTTGGCCACACCGGAGCTCAGCCTCCAATCAGAGTAGACCTGGGCTGAGGTCCTCCAATCGAAGAACAGCGGGGCTCTGCTACGAATCAGAGTGGACCTCGGCTGACGTCCTCGAATAAGAGAACACCAGGGATCGGCCTCCAATGAGAGAACACCACTTTCCAGTGAGAAAACACCAGGACTCTCAACCTCAAATCAGATAACCCCAGGATCATGCCCTCCAATCAGAGAACACCGGAGCTTATGCCGGCCAATCAGAGAACACCGTGGCTCACACCCTCCAATCAGAGAACACCGGGACTTAGCTTCCAATGCGGGCAGACCTGGGCTCATGTCCTCCAATCAGAGTGGAGTGTCTAGGCTTTGGGCCTCAGGTCATCTAGCAGTAATTACTGCGCTGAAGAGTGCAGAAAGCTCTGGGTACTAAATGTACTTTTTGTTAACATGTTTTTTAGGGGAAATGGGAGCTGAGTTGAAGACACTGCGTCCCCCTAAACCTGAAAACACCCTGACAACATCACTGCGTGTGGTTTACACCTAACACTCAAACAGAGGCACTTATTTATTTATGACTCTGTTTACATTCTTACATCTGCAAAGTTCCAAGCAATATATTTTTAAAATGCAAAGCTCTGTTGTCTCATATTTTTCCTTCATTGTCTGAACACCAACTGTCTCTATTTTGTCAGCTAATGGGGATTCAAACAAACTACTCAGAAATCATAAATGTGCACACTTCCACATTTATACATCCTTTTCTTTCTCTTTATACAGTCTTCTTTCTCTCTTTTTAAATATCTCCCATTTTCTCTCACTCACTCACTCCCTCGCATTTCCTCCTCTACCCCTTTAGTTTGCTCCCTTCCTCTGTCTGCTTGTCTCCCTAATCTCTCTCTTATCTCTCCTCATTTCCTGTTTCTGTGTCTTTTCTCTCACTCAGCCAGGGAGACGGGCTTTAGCGTGTCACTGTGTTTCCACAGTTCTCGGAGAGAGGGTGAAAGACCTGCCAGGGAGGATGTGGCGTGAAACTAACGCTGAGGACAAACATTTCCCGGACAAATTGGAACCAGTAAACATGCATGTTTTGCCCGGAGAGGAACAAGTCCAGTGTGAGTGTGGCGGGAGCTTCCACAAGTGGGCCTGTCAGATTCTAGTGCAATCAGCAGTCTCATTTACAGCCACTGTTCCACCATGTGATTGATTTGTGCCAAGGCGATAATACACACCTGTAGAATTCGATCTCCAGCCCTGATGCGCCCGTCCCTCGCCGCGATGCTATTGGGTCCGACCTGAACGAAACAGAAACAGCCAATCAATTTAGACGCGGCGCAGGCTGAGGCGTCATTATGGTTGCGCGCGGCTCCTTCGGCTGGATGATTATCAACCAGTGGGTTCAGATGTATCGATCCACCTTTCATGATGAATCATAATTGGACCACGTAGCTTTCACAGTGTGCTGACCGCGCATCCGTTCGATCATTCCTCAAACCTCCAATTGGGGTGAACATGGGTTCAGCCCAACTGACATTCTATTCCCTTTGTAGGCTCTGGTCAAATGTAGTTTGCCTCGTGATCTACAGTGGTGCCATATGTAGAAAGCACACACTGTTTGAAATATGGCAGTATGGATTGTGTATGAAACATCAATACTGGGTTTGATTGGTAGCTGTTCTCCAAGATGACACTACTGCTGGTGTCAACAAACATCTTTAAGACTGATATAAGGGATGAGAATAAAGCCTGATGAAAAACATAAGAGATGGGAATAAAGCCTGATGAGAAACATTATAGATGGGAATAACGCTTTATGAGAAACATAAGAGATGGGAATAAAGCCTGATGAGAAATATAAGAGATGGGAATAAAGCCTGATGAGAAATATAAGAGATGGGAATAAAGCCTGATGAGAAACACAAGAGATGGATATAAAGCCTGATGAGGAACACAAGAGATGGATATAAAGCCTGATGAGAAACACAAGAGATGGATATAAAGCCTGATGAGAAACACAAGAGATGGATACAAAGCCTGATGAGAAACACAAGAGATGGGAATACAGCCAGATGTGAAACATCATTAAGTTTAAACCATTTTTGTTTTGTTTCTAAGTGTGCACATATAAAATCTCAAATCATTCCTTTGAAGGTCTCTGTTAATTTTTTTCTACCTTTGAAAGTCAGTCTCCATGAAATAGAAATGTTGCTTTCATCAAACAAATGAACATCAAAATAAGGCACACAGCAGGATTGTGAAATGATTAAGGTGAACACCCAGGTACTGTATTTCTAAAGATCAACCTTTGCTTTTCACCCACAATCCCCCAATAGATATGTTTATGAAGGAATATGAAACACCACACACCAACAGCACTTCTCTGCAGAGACATTCTGCATCGTGTTGCTCTCGTGGCAAAGATCAAAGGATAAATATGCATGTTCAGAAAAACCAACAGGAGTCGAAGGAAGAAAATACCTACACAAGGAGTGACATCAACTGATGTACATACATTTTAATGAGGCTGATTAGCATTTCCTGTTATCAAAGGGTCCTGTAAAAATAGACATGCTAGCTGGTGTCTGTACGTTGCTGTTTTTCACATGCTGCCTGAGCATGAGGCAACTGCCGGTGATGGTTCCTCTTCAGCTGAGGTAATGTTTTGGCTTGTTGGGGGAGGCTGGTGTAATAGTAAGCAATGTCACAACCTCAGGTTAGACACCAACGGAAGGACAGGTTTAAAGGGTCGCTTCACCCAAATTTACATAGTTGTTCAAATCACCCAAGACATCTAAAATTTGAACATGATGCATGAAAGAAACCATAGTTAAACGGTTTGTAGAACAGTTTTTTGTCGCAGGTAGAGCCTCTTTTTCTACCTTTGACCCAAAGTGGGTATTTCAAGTGTATTAGAGAACACGTTCCGGCTGCACTATGTCATTATGTCACACACACACACACACACACACACACACACACACACACACACACACTCACTCATTCACTGTGGTCCAATGAAACACCTCGATCAGAACTAGAGGATTGGTCATAAGATACGGACTCACAAACCTTTCAAACTTTTCAAACTTGTCTCCACGCATGTTTCCCATCGACTTAGATATTATGTACTCAAAATGTTTCCAAACATCCAATTAAGTTGAAGTCAGTCAACATTCCAGAACGTGCCTTATCTCGATTGTGCGTTTGTGCTCATGGTTATCTTTTAATTGATTTTGCCTCTAAAAGGAAACTGATTGGGATTCCTAGTTGGATATTTTATTTATTTATTCAGATACATGTTTTGCAGTTTTATTGACAGATTAGAGATTGTGCTGAAATATATGTAGGCCATAATCAGGCCAATGCTGCCACAGTTTCTATGCACGGATGAAGCCCGTATGTGAGATTCGCTTTAACACATGATGTTGTGTGTGTGTGTGTGGGTGTGTGTGTATGTGTGTCCTCCGTTTCTTGTCTGTCATTGGGCATGTAGTTTGTCACATGTTGGGACATGGGTGTGTGTCGCCAACGGGACGCTACTCAGGGGATATCAGTCTCCGCCCTTCAGGATGGTGACAGTATTTACCTGGCTGACGTAGATGGCGGTGTCTTCCTCGTCGTCGGTCCGGTAGCACAGCGTCAGACCCAGCTTCTCCTGACTGTTGAGGCGACACAGCTCCACCTCCTGCAGGGACACAATGGAACATGGAGAAAAGGAGAGGAGAGATGAGGGGGAATTCAACAGAGATGAGAAGCTTGCAATGGTTTCATAATAGCCTTGTTTTTTCCAGCTCAGTCCTTTCTCAAAATGTATCTCAGGTTATGGGAGCACTGACCGAGGATCAGTTCTGCTTTTCAGACTGTGATAAATGGTCTAATTCCTAAAGAAGCCCTGTCAGGGGCCGTTGTGTGAAAACTCTGATCCTTACCCCAGGGAATGTTCATTAACTAAAGCTTTCTGTCAGGAAATATATCAAGCGCTGCAATGTCAACACACTGACATAGTTCTGCATCAGTGCCGAACAGAAATTAGTGAATTGTTGATTTCTAAAGTTGAAGATGAGAATGAGATAATTATGCCCATCTCTCCGCATTGGAGGCTTCCAGCGTCAGAGTGCTATGCTAATTTCTAGCGACGATATTCAGCTAGGAGCCGCTGTAGACGCTCATTGTGAGCATGCCGCTGTTATCCTGGTGATTAAATATGCAGCGTTCACTCCAGCGGGGTTCAGACTTCGGTCCCATCGAGCCCCGTTCTAGTTGTTCATAAACTGACACAGGCCTCGTTACCCCAACGTTCCACACGCGGAGACCCACATTCACATCAACAGCCGCTAGCTTACACCCATCGTGAGAACTGCACAAGCCCGTCTCAAACAAAGCCAGTGTGAATGTATGAGAAAGAGATAAAGAGAGGGAGAGGGAGAGTGCTAGAGTGAGTGTTAAGGGAAAGACTGGGGTTTACCCAACTGGGGTTAGGGGTAAAATAGGATTTTGAATGGGAATCATTTTCCTAGCACTCATGCGTTTATTGGTTTTGATATCAGTGTATTAACTTCATTCCAGCCAGCAGTTTGAGCCATTCTTCTCTCACCAGCCTCTGATGTGATAAGTATTTACAGTATCAGTAAAATACTGTAATATCTGTTGACACTATACATTATATTTACAATCCTGGACAAAAACATTAAATATGGTGTATTTATACACTTCATTGTGTGACAAAGCGAGCAAGAGACCGTTACTGTGTTGAATGAGATCCACTGAGATCCGGTATGCACACAGAACCACTGGTCCAAGGCGGGAGCTATACCAATCAACAGAAATGTGTTTGTCACACGTGATACCTCACTCAGCCCAGGGACGTGGGGTGCTGGGGGGGGGGGGCATTGTAGCATTTATTGCCATGTTGTTTGTTGTCTGTTTCTGTTATATTCTTTTCTGTGTTCACACCTCTTGTGACCCGCTGCCCAGCGGGGGTTTCAGACATCAATCGGACCAACAAATCTCAGCCAGGCTCACACCAGGGACCCCTTTGATGGCCGCACCAATGGCATTTCCTACTGCTGCGTGTTCCCTTTATGGTAGGCTGTCCAAAATGGCGGATGTTTTATCCCAGGAGTGTTTGATGACCGCTGTGTTGAAATGAAAACTAGGCTACTAAGGAAGAGCAACATTGTTTAACACATTTCAGTCGTTTATTTCGTTCGGGCTTCGGAAATTACAGCATCCTGGAAAGGCGTTGGAGATTATGTCCGACGTAAAGGATTATCCACATTTTCAAAGGATTCCTGGTGACAGTTGGAAAAACACTGGACTTGAGGTAAATCATAGAGACAGCTGGTTTTAAAAAATACAACAATTTATTTGACATCCAGCCGCAAAGAAACTATTTCCATGTTTCCCAGAAAGGAGGGTGTTTCCCAGTGGTCGTCAAATGTCTCTACTGAGCAGAAATCCCCAAAACGTTCAGAATGCTTCAAACAGAGCAGTGTGTGATATGAACACACCCTGACAGTTGACACATCATCATGTGCTGAGAGATTAGAGGACACTAGCAAGCCCCTGACTGTCAGCAGGCATCGGCTGCTTTTTATGTCAGCGGGCCATGTTCAAGAGGATCAAAGCGCAGTGTATCATGGGTAAATTGGGACTGACAGGTCCAATAATAATGACCAATGCCTTTGCATTGCCAGGGAGAACAATGATGGAGTAGACAAGGACACAATCATAATCTGTAGATCTGGGTTAGCCAAGACATAGCCACATAATCACTTCATAAATGGATTTGGTTTGGTTAGCATCAATCTGGTACAGATTGTTTTGTTTTTTTACCCGGCTGTTAAAAGATTCCTGGAAACAGGAGCAGAGAAAGCAAGAAATATGTAATCCTCAAACTGGTATTTCTGTAAAACCTGAGGGTTTGGGGATGGTATTTGCAATCCTAGATATAGTGGACTACCCAAAATCTACCGTCTGTTGGAGAGACCATGCTTGCCTTGATTGGTAATCTGCATCTCTGTTGTTTTTCCTGTGGGCCACCAGAATGGACTGCTGTGTTTCAGCAGTCCTAAATGCAACTGTCCAGTGTTTCCTATCTGAGGAAGTATGACAATGTTGTACAGTATTTGTTTTCCCAGGTGATATAGACAGTAGCCCTTTGTTATCATGTACACATCCGCGTTATCCTCAGAGAGACTCATTAAAGTGTGTGTGTGTGTGGGTGTGTGTTAGCGGTGGTACTGTTGATACAGGTACAGTATTCTGGGTCATTAGTCTGACTGCTGCTAGCTGTGTCTTAAAGTCTCTGGCTAAAGGGATGATGTCCTCCATGTGTGCGATAGGGATGACAGGCCAAGTGGAGTGTAAATAGACACACACACACACACACACACACCGATTCTGCTCACAAATATGAAGACAGGCACCCACACAAATAGGCAGGCTGGTAGGCAGGTAGAACAAACACACACACACGCACACACACACACACACACACACACACACACACACACACACACACACTACCATGTCACCCATCAACTTCCCTCCTGTCTCCCACTGTCACTGCCTCTCTGACACAAATGACCTACTTCAGCAATCCACCAGGTTAGACTATTTCCAAGGCCCTGCCAGCCACTCTGACAAGGTAGCTCACACAATGTAGATTTATTCCCATATTATCATTCCGGATGACAAAATGAGCTGCTGGGATATGCATTGGTAATTTGTTTTCTGGCGCATGAGCGCGGACCAATGTAATTCGCCGAGAGCCAGATGACTTGTCAATATCGTCGCCATGGGAGATTTTTCATGGCAGGAATTTGCGGGGCTCTCCATTGATCTCCGAGGTTCATAATGACTGACGCGTACGCCCACAAATTAGAATCTCCACATGCATATTTGTTAAGATGACATTCTGTGCAGTGTGCTGGCATTGAGGAATGGTGTGTCTACATTTCACTTAAACAGAAATGCATATATACAGTTGCAGCCCAGTTCTTCCCAGGAAATACTAGCCAAGACGTTTTCACCGGCGAAGAGACACCCACCAGACCTACCACACGCCATTGACTCGACGGTTACGAATCAAGGCAACCTTGCCCGATGCCATTCTCACCGACCCGGGATGTTGCTGAATCCAGTCGTCCTGACCCATGTGAGGCCCCAGGGCATTGTGGGATAGGCTGCGGTTTACCAAATACCCCTGCCCAGCTGGCTTTGGTTATTTGGAGGTTTCTGCATTATGAGGCATTTACATGACACTTGGAGATGTTGAAGGAAAGTCCGCGGCACTTCAACCTTCCACGGCACGCATGATACTGTATCTGCCCTGTAACACTGCAGGCTTGATACTTAAAGGGCACCGTTTCTAGAACAGTAACTGTGTTCAAAACTCTATAAGCCAACTAACACCCTTTTTGAACAAATGGAATGTGGCGCCTTGAATGTGCCCTGGCTACGGCATCTGTGCTAGTCTGTAAGGGTCCCGTACAGCCTTTTAAATAAGGACACGAAACGTCGCCTGGGGATAACCTGGGAGCCCCACTGAACAGGCTTTGCATTCGTTGGTAAAGGAATGCCTCTTCTGAAGCCGCTCAAACCCCAATCCCTGCAAAACGCTTCCAAACATTCTCTGAAAACATTCTATGTCGGAGTGGAATTCCGCTGTCTGAAGAGGCTGTTATTTGTACCTCTGTAGCTGAATTCTGTGTCTGAAAACAGTGCCGCTGGGTTGTTGTCGCCACAGAGACGCAGAATGTATTTCAGTTGCTAAAAGACTGGAACAAATTATTCCTGAAGAAGGTAAGTGCGGAACACCCGACCAAGCGTGAAATAAGGGAACCACCCACCATTGTGTCTGCGGATGGTTATCCAGGGTATAAAGAAGAACCTTAATCCCTGAAGATGCTAACAGAGACACACTTAGAGCCATAAAGACGGTCTTCAGAATGACGCACATTTAAAAAGAACGTACTTTCAACACATCATACACATTGAAAGAAAATATTAAAGATGTAGCATGTAATGTCAAACATACAGCTCCGGAAAAAATCCGGAAGAGACCACTGCGCCTTGTTCTTTCCTTTCCAAAACATTTTGAAAAGGAAGGTTTTGTTGTTCCTCACTCAAAAACCTTCCTTTTCAACTTTTTTCGGAAAGGAAAGGAAAAGGTGCGGTGGTCTCTTCATCTTTTCCGGAGCTGTAATTGATGTATGAAATTTCGTTACGTAGTATTCAGTTTGACGAAAGAGAGTACACAGTTTAATGATATAGTACATAAAAAAAAGAGTAAGCACTGCTACTAACAGGGTCCCGTTGATTTAGTGATCTGTGGATGCATTTTTTCATGGTTTTCGTTATCATTCAGACATCTCTTTAAAAGCGTAGATTAGCATGCTAAATCCAGTTTACAGACACATAAGAGATGTGATGTGTGTGTGTGTGTGTGTGTGTGTGTGTGTGTGTGGGGGGGGGGGGGGGTTCATTAACATATTTACCTCATACTCAAAGTCATCAGGTCGGTCCACTTCAGCGGGAAGGTACTCGGGACACTCGTAGAATTCATGCTCCATGGTGTGGATGGAGTGGCAGCTGGAGAAAGAGAAAGGGATGAAAAGAGAAAGGTAGAGTGAGAGATGGGCAGAGAGAGAGACAGCAAGAGGGAGAGGGGTGTGTGAGTTACGTTTCCAAACATTCTCAGTATTTACCAGAAATCCTTTTGGATTTCTGGAAAAGCATTGTGTGGTTAACAAATCCGAAAAGCAAGCTGGCTCTGACACCTTGCTCGTATTGGCGTGCAAATTGGTTGCTAATAAAACTCCCCTTTACAACACTCAACAGACCGACTAATGGGTGAGACACACACGCCGTTTCATTGTTAAACATTGGCACATTTTTAACGAGACACAAAGCCCACATAGGTGACAAAACCGTCCAAACAAAACCCGTTTAAAGACAGCTTTATTTCCTCTGTGACACGTATTGATTTACAAATGGCGACTTGGCACATACAGACTCCCCTGGTTATAACCATCTCTTTGCCTAACCCCAGGACACCCATCCCATTGTCATCCTCATCACAGACGGGGCAACTGATGATTAGGGTTTTGGGGGATGAACAGTAAAGACCTAGAAATGGATGGAGAAGGAATGCAGCGCTGTGTGCAAATCAGGACGTTTTTTAATCACCTTGTAAACTATCCATCGAAGCAGATGGATCAGTCGGGCAAAAACAAAGTCGTTCAACGTGTTTATAGTTGGTTTTTCAACTGAAAGCTAGTAGGGTAAGTACAGCTGGACTAGGGTTAGATGTCTGGTACAGGTGGACTAGGGTTAGATGTCTGGTACAGGTGGACTAGGGTAAGATGTCTGGTACAGGGGGACTAGGGTTAGATGTCTGGTACAAGGGGACTAGGGTTAGATGTCTGGTACAAGGGGACTAGGGTTAGATGTCTGGTACCAGGGGACTAGGGTTTGGGTTCGGGTTAGTCTCTCACCTATCTGAGAGCAGGAATGGGCAGATGTCCGGCACAGGGGGAGTGGCCGGTCTCAGCTTGGCCAGGGCCATGATGTGTTCGAAGGTGATGTCCGTCTGCGTGCACACGTCCACCACGTGCACTTCCTGTATCGTCTGGGCGTGGGCAGGGAGGTTACCGTGGCGACGGAGCACCTGCACCATAATGGGGTCCTCCGACGCCTCATGGCGACCGGCCTTGGTGTAGTCCCTGGCATTCACCTGCAGGGCCGTGACAAAGAAGTCTTACAGCTGAGTACATTTCCCTTTCAGACAGCGTCCGCAGTGTCCCGAGACACAGCAGCAAGCTGGGCTGAAGATAGTCCCACTCTAACCCGGCAAAGCGGGGCTTCCTGTTTGTACCGCCTCCACAAATCACGATTCATACTCCACAGCAAACTGACACACTGACACCTTCCACATAAAAGAAGAACAGATCCCTGGGGACTAAAGGGCTCAGTAATGATCCCTGAGAGCCAGTGTGAGGAGGAGAAAAGCCAGACGGTTTTAAAGGGCACCTGCTGTCCATCCAGGCTAAGGGGAGGAAAAGAGGGATGCAGGCTGGGTGGGAGGCCTTGCCCCTCCGGTTGGAGGGGTCCGAGCCCAGGGTCTCCGCTCTGGGTCGGGTCAATACACCGTGGTTGCCAGACTAAATGGTCGGACCTCTTGGTGGAGAGTGTACACCTGTCACACATCATCCTGACACCTGTCATATAACTCGCAAGACGCCTCCCCCTTGCACACACACACACACACACAAAAATACACATGCTTGTCTGCGGTAACACACACACACACACACGCTCGTGGTCTCCAGTCATCCGTGACCTCAAAAAACACTGGTTATCCAATTACTGGCCATCTTTACGCCATGGGTGTCAAGTTCACACCAAATCAATCACATTTTTACATTGATTTTTTGACAGTGACTGTGCTTTTGTGGACGGTCCAGGCAGATACAGACAGATCATACCTGGCATCGTCTCTGCATCACTGCTGAATGTGCGTAAGCACTCACAAACCCCCCCCCCCTTCCCACACACAAACACAAACACACACACACAGACACACACACACACACACCTCCCACACTTCTTGCTGAGCGACCCTGTTCTGTCCCTGGTTATCCTCTGTGGTGCTTGTCTCCCCTGGATCTCATTACAGAGTTAAATAGAGCGCACGGCCATGTATCTATTTCTGCTTATGCTGTATGAATAAATCTAATCTCATTCATTAATAAAACGATTCATTCAGTTCCAAGCCATTGACCGCTTGAGTGACAAAGAACTGTGTGTGTGTGTGTGTGTGTGTGTGTGTGTGTGCGTGTGTTTGTGTGTGTAAGCGAATGCATACGTGTGGTGTGTTGGTGTGTATGTGAGCATATGAGTTCATAACAGAGAGAGTGAGAGCTGTTCAGGATGTCGCCTGGGCGTCCACAACCCAACCACAGCACACTAAAACAGCTAGCTACTAAGTTACTAAATACCGAACAAAAAACACCGAAAACTGAAGGAGTTTGCTACTAAGTTACTAATACTGAAGAAAACAAACACTGGAAACTAATGGTGCTAGCTGCATAGTTACTAAATACTGTAAAACGCGTTGTTGACCCATGGTCAGCACCCAGCCCAGAAAAAACAAAAAAGAAACAGCTAGCTAACTGCTAATACATTAGCTGGTGATTAACAAAGCAGAGACCTGGTTGGACCTGAACTAGACAAACTGTAACAGATCCTGACAAGAATCAAAATAGAAGTAAGATAAAGCTCAACAACAAAACTGTAATAACCAAAATGTGTGAGGGCTTCATCCACAACTGCGCTTCGAAGAACGATAGTCTGGATTCAAGGACAGACACCAATGATGAACATTTAGTTACACATTTTTAACCGGCTTTGGGTGGGACAGTCGACTAAGTTCATCAAATATTTATACAATGCCCTCTATAATTTTAGAAACACTAAAGTATCACTTAAAAGAGTTCAAGTTGCTAAAAGGTTAAAGTATATATTATTTGTATTTGAATTTGTGTACGTACTATATTCAAAATGTAATAATGACAACCATTTCATACTTTGTCACCCTAATTCAGAGACCAGAAGTGTTGGAACAACGGGCTTGACAAGTGTGTCCCATCACATCATTTGTGCGTATAAGAGATGTTTATGTCAAGTCTTGATTCTAGTTTGTGCGTTTGCCTTTTTATTCTTCCACTGTGTCTGTCAACATGAGGGCCAAAGAGGTGTCCACGGAAGTCACGGGAGCCTTTGGGGATCATCATTAAAAAAGAGGGTCACCATAGTAAAGCTCAGCAGTCACTAACAGCCTGGAAGGCCTTCACATCGGACAACCAATGAATGCTCAGGATAATGAGGAAAACACCCAAAACAGCCTGGACACCCGAGGAAGACCTTTACATAGGAGGAACAAAGAGTTCCAACTATAATGAGAAAACAACCCGTACAGCCAATCCCCTCCAAAGAACATTTCACCAGCAGAACTTCAGAAGGTACACTGTAAAGAGCTAAAATGACAGTTAGTCTCAAAAACTGTTATACTATAAAGAACTGAACGTGGCAAACATTCAGGGCCAAAAGTGTAAAGTTCCTGAATGGTTAAAGTTAAAGCCTTTCATTTACTTTACACTGAATTTAAGGCAAATTTTGTAGTAGAAACTGCAGATTGACCTTTTCAAGTATGATGGATTACAATCGCTTCCTGAAGTGTGTGTTTGTTCTATTCATAGCGCATCTGTGAGACTGTGATGTGGTGGGAAGACATTTATATCTGACACTAATGCCTTTTCGATGGAAGCTTTTCTTCTCACGAATGCAGAATTGCTTCCAATTACGCCCGACCTGAAACAAGCCCACTTAACGCCAAAACTCTCTATTACAGGCTGCCCACTAATGTGGTGTGTGCGTTCAAAAACACACACTGTACTATAATCACAGACTTCTCTACCTAAAGGTTACTGACGTCAACACCACAACGCCCCATAGACCTTTCTGTGTCAACACCAGTACCTTCTGTCTCTGAAAACGCTACCCTGTAAAGGTCACATGACGGTGGGGTCAGAGGTCAAAGGGCTGTCGATGTATTGCCACGTATTGATCATGAGACTCAAATTCATCCTGCTCAATGTCGACCCTGACTGATCCCGTCTGCGCCAAGTGAACCGTTGATTAACTCTGTTCACCTTGATTTTCACGGCTTAACGACCTGCTAGGCGTCATGCAAATGTAAAACATGGAGATCAGCCAGGAGATGGATTTAAGTGAAATGTATTTTAATGTACTACATCGAATGTATTCATGAAATATATCAACTGTATCTGAATATGTGAATACAGCAAATTCTGTAATGTAAACATCTATTTGAGTGCATGAAGGTAAATATAAGCCTCTGTAATTTGTCCATAGAGTGTGTGAACCTGGGAAACTCTACCAAGGCCCAAGGCACTGTGATTTACTCCTATACAAACGCTTGATATATACCACCTGATGACGTTGACAGCGGAGAAAATGTCTGAATACAACCCAGAAATGTCCACCTTTGGCCCGACCCTCCTCAGCAACGCCTCACAGGCTGCTTGAATAATGATCCACTAACATAACTAAATGCTGTTGCCTCTCGTTGACAGAAAAAGGTGAGATAAGTCGTGCCCTGTGTGTGTGTGGGTGTCACTGAGATAAGAACTTGATAGAAAGCTCTTGGGATCGGCAGTTACAACAGATAGCACATCTCTGTGAGCAAATGGAAACCAGCACGCAACACACACACACACACACAAATAAACACACAGACACACACACTACAAACACACATAAACCAACACACACAGAGAATAAACTCGCGTCACTTCAATCTGGAACAAGTGAAAGAGCACTGCCCGTGGTTTTGAGAGACCGGGTTTCACTTCATGCTGCTAGCATCCCTGCTATGACAGAAATGACAATGGACCGTATCACAACCAGAAAGCCCGGCGGTTTCCTCTGGAGAAAAGGCTGGTCTATTCAACACCGTCCACGTGCTTCTCCTCTCCTGGAAAGATTGTCTCCCTCTTCGTCTGGCTGAGTGTCTCCTTTGACCAGGCTGACTGAACAGGTCGCCACTTGGGATGCCTGCTCGCCTCAACAGACGGCAGACGCAAGACAACACTCAACCAGGTTGATCTCTGGGCACCCTGATTCAATTGGATCGAATTGAGGTTTGGCTTTGGCATTTCTAATAATGGAAATCCAGCATGCAGCGAACACAGAAGTGGGACGATAGATTCTATTTCTACGGTGATGGAGTAAGCTCAGCTGGCAAGTGCCAAACCATCTCCAAACCTAATTTACTCTACGCTCGTACGGCAAGTGATTGAGAAAGCCTCTCATCTCATCTGACTGGGGTTGTCTGCTATTTGAAATGTCTAATTTAAATAATAACAGTGCCTTCACAATATATTGCAAACCGGACAGGGAAAGATGATGGCTTCATCAATCAGTATGATGGGCAGTTCGATGGACAGATTGATGTGACCGTAGAACTGGATGGGAGAAGTGTACCCAGCAGCCGATGGGGAAATTCTGTTAGAACACAGACACAAAGAACTAGGAGAACACAAAGAACACAAAGAACACGAAGAACACAAATACCACAAAGAACACAAAGAACATGAAAAACATGGTAGCTCATATTGAAGACCTAAAGAGAATTATTCCAGAGGCTTGCCCCGATTTTGTCAGGAGAATCATATTTCATAATTTCCCAAAATGTCATTATTACCACCCATCAAAGGGGACTAGTGGGCTCTCTCTAGGTAAAAGGGCGTTGGGGGGACCTGCATTCGGGAATGTATACTTTTCTCAAAGCAAATGGAGCTTCTCTTAGTGCCAGTAAAGGGAAATGGACGACGTTGTGAGCAGGCACTTACGAAACCACCACTGATTTATATAATTCACAGTCATTATATCAATTTCTCCTAGAGAGCCATGTCCCTGACCACCTTTTCTGGAATCATTGTATTTAGCAGCTCACTAATCTCCTGCTTCACTTCATGAAGGTGTGAGAGGAAATGCAAAGTGCATTTGAGCTGACTGTGAGTGTGTTTAGGTATATGTTTGTGTCTGGGTGAATGTTCATGCACATGTGTGTGTGTGTGTGTGTGTGTCTGTGGCAGTTGAGAGCCTTAAGGTTTCTCCTCATCTCTCTAGTAAGCCTCTATCAGGCTGTCTTCTCCAAATAACCATGGCTAAACTGTGGAAAGTGTACTGGGTAAAAAATGCTCTGGAAAAGCATCTGCTCAAATGCTCTGGGAAAGCCAGTGCCCAAATGCTCTGGAAAAGTGTCTGCTCAAATGCTCTGGAAAAGTGTCTGCTCAAATGCTCTGGAAAAGTGTCTGTTCAAATGCTCTGGAAAAGTGTCTGTTCAAATGCCCTGGAAAAGTGTCTGTTCAAATGCTCTGGAAAAGTGTCTGTTCAAATGCCCTGGAAAAGTGTCTGTTCAAATGCTCTGGAAAAGTGTCTGTTCAAATGCTCTGGAAAAGTGTCTGTTCAAATGCTCTGGAAAAGTGTCTGTTCAAATGCTCTGGAAAAGTGTCTGTTCAAATGCTCTGGGAAAAAAGTCTCCTCAATTACCTAAATGTTAATAAGTTGGCGCTTAAGGGAGAAGATATCACGTCTGTAGAAAGCTATTGAACCAGCAATGCTATAGCCTAGAAACACAGACAAAGTCCTCTTCTGTCTTAATCCATTCTACACTTCCAATATCAATTCACTTCCTGGACATCCTGGAGTGTTAGCATGCGATAGCCCTTCTACTTCCCAGTAACATCACGTTTGGCTGGAGACTGTTAACTATATGCTGTTTGTAGTTTGCTGTTTTCCATTTCCTATAAGCATTGGACCGATTAATCAAAGTGACATGTTATTAATGAGTGGCAATTAGAGGTTTAACCAATGATTATTAGAAAGAAGAGGAACGGAGGAGGATGTTGGTTGGTGGGGAGGGAGGCAGCTGAACCAATGGGAGAAACCAACCACAGGGTAGAAAATGTACTCTGCATTAAGCCAGTGTCACAATCCAACAGCATATTCACTCTGCGTGCGTGCACGTGCGTGCACGTGTGTATGTGTCTGTGTGCAACAATTGTGCCTGTGTTCATGTGTGTGGACGAGTGTCCTTCACGATAACATTATACTGCTCCTCTTCCATTACAACAGAAAATAATGAATTAGTTTCGCAATCCAAATAAACACAAAAACATGAAAAGAATGGACGTGTCTCCTGCCTGCCTGGCTGGACTGAAGTGAAAACCCTCCTGACGATCAGAGCGACATCCCCCCCATCTCCAAATCACCACATCACCAGATCACCAGACCACCACATCAGCAGATCACCACACCACCAAATCACCACACCACCAGATCACCCCATCAGCAGATCACCACATCACCAGATCACCCCATCACCAGATCACCAGACCACCCCATAACCACATCACCACATCAGCAGATCACCACATCACCCCATCACCAGAACAGGAAGGGATGAGAGCCAGCAGAAATGGGAAATCCACTGATGATACTTTCTCACTCCTTTCCTCCTATGCCGGATTAAAGAACATAGTGGTTGTTTTGAGTCAGAGGGGGAACTGTTACATCTACACGTCCCCTGGGGTTTTGCAAAAGAGAACATATTTCTAGAACCCTGTTGGAGGACCATCAGAAGAACCCTTTTTGGTTCCAGTTAGAGCCCTTTACACAGAGAAATCTACATGGACGTCTGCCTTTAGATGTGTGGAGGAGCACAATCAAGAACCACCCCATTAAACTGTGGAATGTGAGATGCAATGTGCACCCCAATTCAACTCACAGATATCATCACTATTTGGTTGAATCATTTTCCATTTTAGTGCAGTTTTTCTCTGGATATACTACACTTCTACTTTCTGACTTTATAATGTGAACAGGGTGGCAGCGTGCCAAAGATCACAAAAGCCGAGGCTTGCCCTTTGGACAGCACCAACGTTCTCAAACGTTTCTAATGGAAATGTAGCCCGACACGATTCTTGCATTTCATTTATTTACTGCGTTCAAAAGGGAAATGTCAGTTCTACATTGGATATTTGGATCTGAATTGTAGTTTCCAAAACAGTGTACCCTGCTAAATGTATATTGAATAGGCAGAATGTTAACCAGATGCGTTGGTCTTTACATTGCAATGGTACAAACGGTTAAAAAAAAGACACATGCTTTAGCTAACTGGTTGAGAGGCAGTTTGTCAGCTTTGCTTGAGAGATTATCTACCTAATATTTCAAGTAGAACGCTGAAAAGGAACCACCATTCAAGCCAGATAGCGGAAGACCAGTAGTGGAATGAGAGTGTGTGTAAAGGATGTCTGTTGTAATGACATACGTTGTGAAGTAAATGAGCCTCTCCTTTACACCGTTTCTCTCAAACCCCTCCCGTCCCCCCATCCCCCCCGACAACCCAAATTGATCAACCCAGTTTCAGAAACAGTACATCAGAAGCACAAACAGAGAGGCTGCTGGGTAGAGAACAGAGAGAGTCAGAGTGAGCCAGAACTGATGGGAGAACAGGCAGACGGAGTGTGTGATGAGGAGTCGAACGTCTACCACAGCCATCCACACATCCGAGGAGCCCACTGATGTAAGACAAGGAAATCTAAAAGGAATAAATACATAAATAATGGAAATTCAAAGGTTAATATCTGTTGGAGAACACACAATAGGACTCATCATCTCGTTTTGGCATCGTCTCCGTGAATAGAGGAAAGGGAGAGGGCGAAGGCTAGTTCTGTCAAAATAATGGGCAGGAACACACTCATCTAAAATGGTAGCCTGCACCCTATTACAACTGGGCCTATTGCACTACAGTCAAAAGCAGTGTGCTATTCGGGGATTAGGGTGTGATTTGGGACTGTACAAAGTTTCCTTCCTTCCTCCTTCGCAATTACATGAATGCTCCGCAATACTGATTAGGGTGCAGGGAACGGGAATCATTTTCTGATTTCTCTTGTAGTCTGTCTTTCAATATCGGGAGTCTTAGAGGCTCAATGACTGAAATGTAAATGAGGGTCTCTGGGTTGCTTGACGACCCGGCGAAGCACAAAAACCGTAATCAGGACGCATACGCACATACAAACACCACCCACACACAAAACACACCACCCACCCACAACACACACACATCCATATATACCCACAGTCTCTTGTAATAGAAGAGACCGTAATTTCTACAAACAAATACCAACCTCACAGTTGTCCTATCACAGCATGAATAATGTGTTTGGGTTTGGTCAGATAGCCTATCAGGGCAATGTGTCTGCATCTGCCGTGTAATTAATGGCCTATCAGGGCTGGCAAAGACCGGCCAGGGGCGGGTTATGAAGGATTGCACTCACAATCGATTCATTAACCAGCCAACCCTATAGCAAACACATCACAATTACACCACACACTCTCTCTCTCTCTCACACACACACACACATACACACACACACACACACACACACACACACACACACACACACTCACACTCACACTCACACTCACACTCACACTCACACTCACACTCACACACTCTCTCTTGCCATCCCACCAGCCGTTCACACATCATGCACAAATTAGCCGGTTTCCGTCGCGACGGGGTGCAGAACGTGTTGTGTTTGGGACTTGCTGTGTGCTCCTGAAGATGCCGGGAGGATGGCTGGCAAGCAGACTGGTTTGTGTGTCTGTTTGTGTGTTTCTCTGGTGTCTTTGGCTTTCGATTCCGGCTGCCGGTTATTAAAGGGAATGTTTCTGTGTTTGGCAAAGAACGGCGTTCACAGTGCAAACAATGCACACTGAATGTACACTGGAATTACCTTCACAGGACGCGTGGCAGATTGAATCCGTCTCTCTCTCCATCTCTCTCTCGTTCTTTGTCTGTAACACATCAGTGTTGGACAGCTGACATTCCTCGGTTTGCAGCTAATCCACCTGGCTCTCGTCATCGGTGGTGAAACAAACGAATCTCTGTCCAGGACAAACCGACACAACGGTCTCCAGGATGTCTGAGACACCGCTTCTCATTCCAGCCATTGTCTTCCGGTTCCGACCGGAATGAACAGGACTCGGGCTCCTGCTGAGACGACAAGCCTGACGGTGCCTCACGTTAATCCCCGTCATGGGACACACAACCGGGTCGTTCATTCATTAGTCATGGACACATAAGACACGCCCAGAGCATCACTGAAGATGCTCACTTGCAGGTTTGAGGAAAAAGTTTCGCTATAAGTAGAAGCTCACAGGATAAAACTGGATAAAATACGTAGTTGAAATAATGAAACGAGTTTGAAGTTCTTCTCATGTGCGCCGCGGGGAGATGTGGATTGGGCAAGTGTGTGTGTGAAACATACATGGGTGCATCTGTGATTGCCTGCCTGTGTCTTTTTCACCCTCTCCTCCTCCCCTGTCCCTCCATCCGCTCTCCTCCTCCCCTGTCCCTCCATCCGCTCTCCTCCTCCCCTGTCCCTCCATCC
>JACXGJ010009710.1:0-23615 GCA_016801105.1 Esox niger | reverse complement strand
CTCTCTCTCTCTCTCTCTCTCTCTCTCTCTCTCTCTCTCCGCCTCTCTCTCTCTCTCTCTCTCTCTCTCTCTCTCTCTCTCTCTCTCTCTCTCTCTCTCTCTCTCTCTCTCTCTCTCTCTCTCTCTCTCTCTCTCTCTCTCTCTCTCTCTCTCTCTCTCTCTCTCTCTCTCTCTCTCTCTCTCTCTCTCTCTCTCTCTCTCTCTCTCTGTAACTCTACCGCGCTGTCTCTCTACCTCTTTCTCCCCCTCCCTTGCCTTGCCTCCGCCGTCCAAGTCTGAAAGACTTTGCTATAGATCCTGAATTGATTTCTAAAAGCGTAAACTGGTTTGTGTCCAGGAACATTCTGCACACTGACCTCATGGGTGAATTCCTGAGTTCTAATTGACTCCTAATTGGTGACTGATTACATAGCCGTTAAACAGAGTTCAGCAGAAACATGGTCCACCCAAGGGCTACAAACCCTCAGTGGCCTAGTGCTAGCATTCACCGCTGCCAGATATGTTTCTACAACCCAGGTAAGATGTTGTTGTGGGGATAAAGGTCCTAAGGACCAAAATGGCTGTTGAAAACTATTAGTTGCCTTTGTAAGGAATCCTTAATTGTATGGCTAGATGTTAGCCATGCATGTTGCTTTTGGTGGACTTTTGTTGTGTTTTGTGTGTGTTTTTGAAAAAGAAAAAAATTGGTATGACATGCATTGAATTTGAATCTGAGATTTGCAGAAGGCAAAAGCCTCACTGGTCTCCCCAGGACATGTGTTTTTGTTCAAGTTTTCTTTAGGGGGTTAAACATTTTCATGATAAAATAAACATGTGTAGAGTAGAAAAGAATGTGTAGAGTAGAACAAAATACAACATTAATTTTACATTTTGTTTTATCACTGCAGATTCCTGCTTTTTACAGCCATACTGTACCATACAGAACCATACAGTTGCATTTATTACCATACAGTTACACCATGTAGTCATGCAGTCATTAATTGTCCTGGTATCAACAAGTCTTAGTCCATAAAAAAAAAAAAAAAAAGTTTACCAATAATTTGTACAAAATTCTAGAATGCATTTAGATTCAAGATTTAAAATGTTGTAAATCTGGACTCAAAATTGATCTGCAATATTTTAGTACCATGGCAGCCTGAATAGTTTAACAAAAACATTGCATTAAACTCCCTTCCAGATAATTGCAAAGTACATCAAGCCACCTGTTCCTATTAATATAATATTTCATCAAATCACATTACAGATCTTGAAAACTAGTTCAATTCATGAATTTGAGTGTATTAATCCTTGCATTGCACATAAAATGTATATAAAGTTTCACTCTGCACTGAAACGCACAAGGCAAGACAGATTTTAGACTGTTCGGCCACAACATTTCTATGATTGTCTGGTTGAAAGTGTTTATTAGTTTCCAGAGAAGAAGATGAAAACGTATCAATGTTTACTAAAAATATTTAATCTAAAAACTTCAAATTAGTTATATGTTTTATAGGCCCACTGATACATTACCCAATTACAAGTGAGGACATGCGCACTGACCACAGACCTAAATGTATCTGTTCTAATTTGGTTTCAGTGTAGCAACGTCCTCAACCTAATAATGACATCCCAGAGCAGATTCCACTGTCCACTCTCTCTCTTCCTTACTCTTTTAAGAATGATGGACCAAACTTATATTGTCTGGGTGAATTATTTTACATTGATGTACAGTATGTTTGTCCACAAACATAATGTATTATTGTACTGTAGACATGATTAAAAAGCCCTCGGGTGCTTTGACGCCAAATCATTGTTTCACCCTCCAGAATCGTCTGATGATTTTCGTCTGTAGAGATTTTAGAAAGTTGTTCTCAAATCCAGATGGACCTCAGTGAGGAAATTGTTTAAAATGAAAATATTTGCTCCTATTATTTAGGGAAATTTAAGTGAAACATTTTCAAACCAAAATGCCCTTCTGTTAAATTCTTAATGAATATCAAAACCATTCTATATTTTTTTATATGCTTTCATAATTTTTAGTTTGTTAGGTATTAGTGCAGGGAAATTCCTTACTGAAACTGTGAAGCAACAAAATGTAAAAACTCTTCAGGGTGTATGAAAGTGAATCTGAAACTGTACAGTATGAACTGCAGTCTTCAGTGGCTGAACAACCAAAAATATTTTTTTGTGTTTTACTTTTATTGTCAAATGAACCCTGAAGATCATAGGCCTGTCTAATTAACAGCAGGGTTTTACTTGCAGAACATCTGAACTGGCCTCTAAAATGTCTCACTACTATGTGTGAAAAAAACTCTCATATTTATGTCATTATGCAGTTCCCCAGGCGGCCATTACTAACCCAGTATCCTGTTACGGAGTGAAAGAGCCTCCAGCATGTTGCTCTTGGCCTCTCACCAAAGCATGGAATTATGAAAATTATCCATCCAGTCATGGAGCCCTGCAGCTCTTTAAAACCAGCGCCATCAGTGTTCCTTACACAGATCATTGCCTTTGTGTGTGTATTTGTGTGTGTGTGTTTGTGGGTGTGTGGATGGGGTTTTGGGGGGACAACATCTTCGGCTGGCCCACCACCACCACCACCAAACCTCTCCATGGAAAGAGTAACACATCTATTTGCAGCTATTTGTAATGCCACATATTTGAATGACTGCAAGGACCCACGATTATAGCTATGTGGAGAGCATAGATAAACAGTGTTAACATCCTGTAGCATTGTTATCAGCTTTCTCATACACTCGCTGGCCTGCTCTATAACCCCGGGACTCCTAATGTGTCATATCCCACTGGAACACTGGAGGATGGGGCCCAGAAATAGCCTGACGTGTGTGTGTTTGTATGCATAATGTGTGTGTGTGTGTGTGTTAGGAAGATGATTACACATTAATAATACAGTGCTTCTCAAGAAAGAGACCCTGACGATTCCCACTGAGGAACCCAGACTCCCTGGGCTTCCATGGAACAGAATGTCGTGCTCGTGCTCCACTAAAACCTAAAATTCCAAATGGTTCCTCCACAAGTGCCTGCCAACCTATCCCCCAGAGAATAGTGACTGGATTGGAATGTGACGAAGAACTGAGATGAATGTCAGAGGAATACGGTTTGGCTAAGGGCCGGCTTTAGCGGCGCAGGGAACTTGGATGAGAGCTGGGATGGAGAGTGGAAATCAGTCTTGAGTTGCCCTGGGGTATGTTGGGTTTATGTTACATATAACGCGTGGCCCATGTAAGCTGCGCAGGAACAGATGCCGGGGCTGATGAAGAGTGGCATGTCTTCAGCAACCCTAGACTTTGCGTCATGATGCTTGACTACACAGCCAGGAATATACTGGTTCTCTGCGAACGTGAATCACGGTTTTACCCGCGTATGTGTAATCCATGTCTGGAAGCCAGTGAAGCACGGTCGGGGAATTAAAGGAAAATTGATTCTAGCAGAAAATAAATCAACTGGTTCTCCATCATTCTGTGTTCCTGGTGTGCTAATGGTCTCCCTCCCTGGTAACTGTAAGCGTTTTCCTTTGAAATCAAATCTTTCCTTTGTGAGTGTCCAGTAACTGCAGGTGAGGGCATTGGCTCAGCTTGGCACACGGTGGTCACGTTTGACATACATGATGTCTTACTTGGCGATGTTACAAACCACTACTGAGACTGTTGTTGATTTAATATCGCAGGCGTGTGTGTGTGTGCGTGTGAGTGCATGTGCCTGTGTGCATATGAGCGTCTGCGTGTGTGCGTGTGTGAGTGTGTGTGCGTGTGTGTGTGTCTGTGTGTGTGTGTCTGTCTATGGTTTGCAGTTTTTAGTGAGCTATACTTTAGCTCCATCCTATGGCTAATCATAGTACTGATAGGAAACCATCTGACTCGTTTCCAGTGTGCAGCAAGCCAACCTGGAAATTGTTCAGAAATAATCATCTGTGGTGCAGGAAATACTCCTAAATACTCTGTTTGTGGTTGTAATGTGCTTGTGTAATCGGTCACTTTGCTATGCCCGCTGTCCTGCTGTCCCAGATCATATGGTATGATGGTGGTCAACGAATTGTGTGGAATGTTGGTGTTACGAAGAGTTCTGGTAAGAAGAAAATAAACCAACTCTACCGTTATGAAATCTTTTTAGTTTGAATATGTAGTACGTTGATACTGCTAATATTGAGCATTGACACAATGTCCTACAAACTTCATAGATGTCATTGTCCTGATGAGAAGCAAACAAGGGGTTCATGTGAACAAGGGTACATGGCCTCAACTAATTGATATTGAGACAAAAACCATTGAATGAAAACTGTCACGGTCCCGGCCAGCTGGGGCCGTTCCGGTCCGTGTTTTCTGTATGTCTGTGATCTGTCTTGTCCTTGTTTCTGTTGATGAGTGTATTTAGTTCACCTGTGTTTTGCCCCCACCTGTTTCTGTTCTGCTCGTTAGTCTGTGTATTTAGTTCAGTCAGTTTCTCCCTGTGTTTGTCGGATCATTGTCGGTGGCATTGTCGGTGGCATTGTCGGTGGCATTGTCGGTGGCATTGTCGGTGGCATTGTCGGTGGCATTGTCGGTGGCATTGTCGGTGGCATTGTCGGTGGCATTGTCGGTGGCATTGTCGGTGGCATTGTCATTGTCGGTGTCATTGTCATTGTCATTGTCCTGCTCCTGCTCCTGCTCGCCCAGTTTAAGTTTTTCTTTGTTTTTGTGTAGTGCACGGCACTCGGTTTTGTTTTACTTTTAGTTAACATTAAAGTCCTCCCCTGAACCCCTGCATTTGCCTCCATCTCCCTTTTTGGATTTTTGCTGGATTCCCCACACCTCCATCGTGACAGAAAACATGCTGGTTTGTTCTTCCTGGTATCTGGGTGAGAAGTGTTGGGTGAAAGAACCATTTCCAGGTCAGCTGAGAACGATACACATTCTTTAAAATGTGTTAAAGTCATCATGCTTCCTAACCATCTGAGATTAAATGTTTTATTCCTCATGATAACTCATTAAATGGGCTTATGAAAGATCTGGCTAACTATGTCTTGTTAGGTTTATACATGATTTACTACATTTCCTAACTTCTAATTTGTAAATCATCTTCAGCGGATGAAGTTGAAGATGACTTACTAATTAGAAGTAAGGAATTGTCTTTAATATTTTGCAACTTTGTAACCTTTGCTCTACCTGCCCTTTGGGTGTTGTTTAGGAACTAGTAGGAGGGTACAGTGATCTAGCTTCCAGTTTTCAGGCCCTCATTGCATGGTTAACAATATGTGGAAATTGTCAGATTCCTTCCTGATATCTCGAGAGACTGGGAGCTTGAATCAGTAACAGCAGGGTAAGCCTATTAGCTTACATCTTCATTAGATTGGCTCATCAAGGGCATGTTGCTGGAAAAAAGTCAAATCAATTATTAAATTGTAGTAATATAGACCTAAGATCTGAGGACTTCAAGATATAGATCTGGAAAAAGAGTGGGACTCACTTTGACCTGGTTTACAGAAGAACGTCCTACATTCAATTCAGATTTTTTATGTCAAAGATGAATCTCATCCTGAATATCTCCTTTACCTTTCTACTGCTCTACACAGGTAAAGTTAAACATTTTCTTATTGGAACCACCAAAAAGTGCTTATGACGAGATAAGTTCCAAAACATCATACTGACATTTTTCTGTTTGCTGATGGATCTTTCTTGTTTGTACAGTGTAACTAACAATGTAAAATAACCTAGCAGTTCTCCTGTTAGTGACTGGATATATACAATAACCAGTGTTCTGCATAAAAATGTAACCATTGTTTCAATTCAAACTAATTGCATTAAACAACCCCGACACGGTGAGAAAAAAACTCAAATGAAAAATGTTCAAAGTGAGCATACATTTTTGGAATTTAACTCCCTCACCTCCTTTCTACGTAGGCCTACAGTGTCATACATTGGTAGCTCATAAAGTTTTCATCTGTTCATTATGTTCTGACCAATATGTCAATGTGGGAATGTTAGTAGTGAATGTTATCTGGTGTTATTTTCAACAGTGGAGTCACTACAATGCTACACCTGTATGTCTGAGGAATGCAGCGAAACAACGTTGCAGACCTGCTCCTCAGGAGACGTCTGTTCTTCTACCACAGCACTATTGGGTCCTTTAGGTAAATCAGCCATTTAGTCAGTTCTTCTAATGCATTGTTTTCAGGAAGTGGGGAGACTTTTTACAGTATAAACAGAGTCCAGATTTTGTCCTGGTAAAAAAAAATATCCTCTGGGCTCTTTCAAATAAAAGTCAAAGTGAAATCATCAATATCTGTTAGGAACCAGAGTCTCTAAGGAATGTTCAAGCATAGAGGAAAGCTGTGTCTTCTTGGACACAACAACCATACTGTCAGTGAGTAGTGGATATTCACACACCTCCAATACGGCTTACTGCTGCAGAACAGACGGCTGTAACCTCAAGACATTCTCTGGTAATAGCATACATCATTATGTTTCTTTATCTGTTTTTTCCACCACTTGCCTTGTGTAGAGGCAATGGTGCATGCATTCCTCTGTTTACTAAATAATTACGATAGTTTATTTTAAGGCTTACTATATTATATGCACGTTGAACGAATGTTAGAAAAAAATGAATGGTTCCTCAAAAAAAAGTTTTGTTTTAGTTTAAAAGTAAGTTTAAATACGCGTCAGTTCGAATCAGCTAAAACAAATCCATCAATGAGGTAACATCAATTTGACTGTAACTGTCACAACTGCTCCGCGACTCGCCGTTGTAGGCTACTAACCGCAGGCATGAGAACGAAACACACCCCACGCACACTAGATCCGATTCACCAGATTGCACATCATTTCTGTTGCACTTGTTCTGTTGTCTTTGTGAATTACTGGTCGTTCCGTTTATTTACGCCACTTAAAATTGTCTTTGTGAATTACTGGTCGTTCCGTTTATTTACGCCACTTAAAAGTTATGATCTGTATACTTGATGTCTCTTTCTTTCTCCGCTTTTATTGACCTCCCTTGCGCCGTCTCAGTAACAACTAATGCAAACGCTTTGAAAACATTCTATATGCCCAGACATCGTCATTGCGTATGAAAATTGGCGTCACCCCATTGGTAGATTGTTTTCTTCAAAAGTTCAAGCGTTTATTTCTCATTTCACACTTTATTTTAGGTACAGTTTTTTCCAATGTAAATTGATGTATCATTCTTTAAAATATGGTACATAACTCCGAGTCAAGGCGAGCAATATTTAAATTATTTGTAGTCAAATGATTGATCACACACTGTCTATAGAGGACAGTAACATTGTTTTCTATCTGTGGTACAGTGCTCAGTGACCAGCCCAATACACTGCAGTGTTACACCTGTAACAGTAAAGAAGATAAAGTCTGCAACACAACATTAAAATGCATGGGAGTTGAAGACCACTGCTTCAACTTCAAAGGTTAGTTTTTTGTTGTTGTCCTTGATAAGTGTCCACAGAATGATAAAAACGTGTCCACAAAAGTGTCCTAAAATTCCTTGGAAAGAATTCAACATGTCTTAGGGACCTTTTTGGTTTTTCATGTTGCCAGGGCCCACTCATGATGAAAGCAAATATGAAGAAAATGTCCCCAACCTGGGCTGCGCCTCTGCTGATTTATGCAGCTGGTTTGAGACACACCAACTTCCCCACAACTTCCGGTGTTGTAAGGGGAATCTGTGTAACCAAGCCCTGGGAATAAAACAGAAATCTCCCCTGGTTCTTTTGGGTCTCCTCATCATTTCACTGGCCTAGATATTAGAAGTATACATGGTATTACCAACTACGATATCTACCCAGAAGATCAGGAAATTTTCCAAAACAAATGTAATACGTCTGTAGTTTTGATATCTTGAATGTCATTATTTACTCTGTACTGTAATAATGAACAATTTAATCACATTGTAAGCCTACCGGACTCAATGTTACTTAGTTTTAAAGTCTTACGAAGTCGATGTTTGCCTTTTATTTTCTTGTTTTCTCATTTCTTAATATGTTTTTAAATGGACTCTGGCAATACTAATAAACTTGTAACATCCCCCCAAAAAATGTAAATGATTATTCTCCCAAAGCCGTGGTTTGGAGGATATATTGGCACAGGTATTCATTATTTACATTTTATTTTAAGGAGAATAGATACTCGCTCCTCATACTTACTTTGTTGTTTGCTTTTAAAGTTTATTGTAGGGAGACATGGGAAGAGGAGACACAGAAGAAAAAGGTGGAGACAGGTATTTAACCTTTAGGCCAGGATCTCTATTAATTCAGGAGTGTTATTTCTCGACTGGGCCAACATAGATGGGCAAAGGCCATAATGTGTTTTTAACCAAACGACACCCCAGATTTGACCCTCCAGTTGTATAAGCACACTGGAATGAGAGAATGCAGCATGAGAAGGTGAGGCTCAATAGGGGTGTATACCCAAAATCAGCAGCGGTCCTGGGCTCTAAGGATGCTTTAGAGAAACATTTCCTCCAGTCTGGTCAAAATGTTGGTCGTTTAACCCTTTGGAGAACAGATATTTTATGTCTTATTTAGAACAACAGTGCTGTTATTTGTTCCAGTTTGACCTTATTCTAAACCCATCAGCGCATAGGAAGGTGACATTTACACAAGAAGGACGCAATATCAGCAGCAAAAATATGTTGAGCAAACAATTTTGTTTGGCAGCTCATTGTGCCCATATCCATTGAAAATATGGGGCTACATTAAACATGATAACATTACTGATACATATGGGAGATTTGGGAAATGAATGATTAACATATATAGATAAACAATGGTTAAAATGGGCTGACCTGTCTGCAAGATGTGAAAGGTTTAAAAGCCTTGAAAACCAACTGGATAAACAACGGGTTTAGTCCATTTGCTCTTCGTAGTTCTCCATCTCTCCATGATGAGGTTCATCCTGACAATCGCCGTCACGTTGGCACTGGTCTACACAGGTAACTTCATTCAACGCTGTTACATGTCTTCTTTATATATATGTAATTAGATCCTGCATAACCAAATGTTCGCTGTATTTTCACAGATCTGTTATGTTGAAGTGGATTTTCTGGTACATGATGAAAATGACAATTTTTGTTTGTTTGCCGAATAATTGTTTCTAATAATTTATGAATTCCTAGAAATGCGTCACTTCATTCCTAATCTCGGATGCGTTTTGTTTTCAGCTCACACTCTACAGTGCTACACTTGTGGGATTGGAGATAAAAGCTGTAGTATAACTCTGCAGAACTGTACAGGCGGAATGTGTTCCTCTGTAACAAGAGTGAATGCCCCTTCAGGTAAATATGGAGTTTAGTCTGGGATGTAATGAATTCCTGACTGAACACGCATTCTGGAGTATTTAAAAAAACTCAATGTATTTTTTATATATGTGTTTATATATTTTTAATGTATTTACAATTGCACCATATTGTTACAGTTATTGTTGGATCATTGTGAAGCATTTTAAACCGGCTCTCAAATTTAGATTCCATCACCGTCTCCAAGAAATGTGTGTATGTTCCTGAAAGCTGTTATTTAAAGGATCAAGTAACCGAACTGTCAATGAACAATGGATACTCTCAAGTCTCCCAGTCTTCATACTGCTGCAGCACAACAGGCTGTAACAAGGATACCCTCCCTGGTAAGAACAAACCGGAACCCCCACATAAAAAACAACATTGACGATGTAGCAACTCTTTACAGTTCTTATTCGTTCGCTGCATTATAATTACGTGGTTGTTAACCTGTGATCTGTGCAGCCCTCAGTGACAAGCCCAATCAACTGCGCTGTTACACCATGGTCAACAATAGCAGAGAGGTTTTGCAGTGTGTAGGAATCGAAGACCACTGCTTCAAATATGATGGTGAGTTCTCTTTACGAGGCGCGTAATAACACCAGGTGTTTTGATTTGGATATGCGTGTCATACAATTTTTCTGCTTTGCATTTTGCCAGCTCCCACACCTCACGGAGGAAAAGACGCGCATTATCTGGGCTGTGCCTCCAGCGACTCATGCCGCTGGTCTCAGAAGCCGCCTCAGATTAACATAAACTGTTGTAAGGGAAATCTGTGTAACAATGCCCTGGGATTGGGACTGAGCTCTCCTTCTCTTCTGCTGGGTCTCCTTGTCATCTCACTGTTCTAGGCTGTTCTTGTGGTATTTTACCGAATGTTGGTATTTTATCCACAATCAGTTCTTCACTATATCAATGTTTCGGCATATCAATAATATGTAGTATCTGTAGTTCTAAGAAGAAAAATATTATAATCTAATTTCTCTTGTCAGTCTTTAATCTGTACATGATATCAATGTTTATTATAAACTGAGAGGTTTGAGCCCCAAATGATGATTGGTTTATAGCTGTTTTATATCAGACCATAAACCACAGGTAGAAGAATATCCTCTTCCCTTTAAAATTCAGTGAGTTAATTGGTTTGTAATTGGGCAGTTTTGGAGTTTGTTTGATATAGCTAATGTCAGTTGGCTGAGAGTGGTATCCAGGCACAGTGCCAAAACTATGTTAGGGTAGGGGCTGAACATGGCAAAGATCATGGTTGTTCCATCTCTCTCATCTCCTTCCTAAATCACTCTTTCACACATTTGAAATCAGTAAAGATAGGATCGGAAATAGAAATAAGAATCACCGAACATTTTATGTTAAATGTTAAGTGTTTGATGTTTAACAGTAACCTGGTTTAGGAGATGGGTTCTTGGGGTCAGGTATTTGATAATATCCTATATTCGTGCTGCTTTCTCTGTTGAATATGATACTGAGTTTTAGTCAGGCTTGGTTTATGCTCATTTGTACTGGATGATTACATTTGTACATTTGTACACTCACAAAACCCTGATAACATTAAATAAAAAGACATAACGCGGCAACATCTTAAGTCTCTGTTTATTTTGTATAAATGACTGATTCCACAGTGACTCAGAAAACAGCCGTCCTGTATCAGTGATGAAGAGTCTCTCTATTTGTGGAATGGAAGGGACCTTGGGCTGATCTGGTCGTTGCCTTTGGTCTGTCGTAATAATCTTCAAAGAGGGAACTGGGACACCCTAGTCGCTTGGTTCCTGGCACACGCATACATTCATTTCCCGACATGCATGCCTCCCCCTCTCCCCCCATCAAACACACACTAATACAGACCAACATACATGCTCAGTGCAACAAACACACACTCTCTCTCTTTACCAAACATCCAACTCTGCCAGGGTTCAATTCCTTTGAATCCAGACAAAATAATTTCTTGATATTTTGCTGCTGATTATGCGGTAACATTCATGTCGTCCCCACATCAATACTGTAAATGATAATAAGCACTTGCCAGATGAAACATTGGTTTTAGAATGATATTTACATGACACAGCGATGGGATAACACAAACTGTTCATTGGTGGTTTGATATTTTTAATCAGGACCGATAAAGGGTGGTCTTACTTCTTGGATATGGAGTCATTTTCCAGTCGTGCATTATTCTGTGTTTATGGTCAATGCTTTTAACATGTCCAGTTTGCTTTTAGATCTTTCTGTCTTTATAAATTGAAAAGATTATGTACATATTATTTTTACAAGGGGATACGCCTGGCTGATGGATCTATCTGTGCCTGTGCATTATCACAATGTTAAAGCGTGCCAGTTGTACTTCCAGTCATTCCGCTGGTGTTAGTGAGCAATGGCCCCAGAAACACCTCCTTTATTCACAGTTAAAACCAGTACCCCAGTTTGATATCATGACAGTCCCAGAGGCTCTGGGTGGCCAAATGTCATGGCATCCATTGAAAAATTACATGATGTTTAAATAGGCCACTGGAGTCATTGGACAATGTACACTAGGGTCGCTGTTTCTACTCAGCCATGTGGCAGCTATCCAGGCTATAACATCCCACCACCAGTGGGTGCGCTTTATGCCACCTGATTGGGATTTCTAGTGCGTTCCTTGGCTCAAGTCCCAAGACTGCTCAAAACAGTATGAGTATACACTGTTATCTAACCTGAAGGGTAACACTGTCTAATCCAAAAGTCAATTGGAAACCCTTTTAAGAGTAAATTGGCAAATATACATACTGGCAATTACCTGCTACATAACAGCTATTTTATCTGCCAAGTCAAATATCAGTTCAAGGAAAGATTTGCAAAATGTCTGTCTGAGGCATGGTGCTTGTATGGGAAAATAACTCTCATTAACCACAGTAGTTGGAGGAACATTTTAATGTAAATTCAATGTACATGACATGTAGATACTTGTCTCTATTCATATGTGAGATTGTTACATATCTGGCTATTAGAGCATGTAAATAGGCAGAACACATGAGCATCGATACATATCTGGCTATTAGAGCATGTAAATAGACAGAACACAAGAGCATCGACCAGGTCAAATCACTGACTAGTCTGTTAACTTTTCCCCCAACATTGAGCTAATTAATTTATTTGGTAAAGTTCACACGGGTACACAAATCACATGTTTCAGACAGCACCTTTATTGTTTAGCATTAGCTTAGATATTCGTGTTTGACATTTTTTCCACAGCAATGTTGAAGAAAATATATATCCACAAGCCCAAATCAGTTAACTCCATTGAGAAAATCCCAGCCCATGTTTGGGTAGTAGAGTGATTATCTTAACCGATGTTCACCTAACACCCAAAAGGGAAGAGGAATATTTTAAATTGATGGGTAATTTAAAAAATAGGTTATATTTCTGACTTTATGACTTTACCACCATGTCATGCGCTCTATTTTCGCATTTGTAAATCTAAAGTTAATTCAACATGTTTTACTTTCAGTTCATAAGTTCGGGTTCTGAATGTCTAACCCATTTTTCTAAAAGTCAAACCAAAGATATTCTCTAAAGAATCACAGTCATGGCTGCACTATGCATCTTTTGCGCAAACAAGTTTGTCTCACTGAGTTATCATTTTTATTCTAAAAATCTCCGTAATGGATTTGTAGGATAGTAAACACTGCATTGAGGTTTGTTACCAAGTTAACCGATTTGTTGGAAGAATGACATGAGTCAAGAGGTCGTTTTTATCCCCCAAGCAACCGAGGGCTCATTAATGCAAACATGCGTTACTATGGAGGCCAGATACAATCACTTTAAACACAAACTCTATTACGCCATCCGGGCAGTGGGCTGTAGAATTGTCGAAGACGATAAAAAACAAAAAAATGGAAGATTCACCGGCGGAGGACAGGAGATTCGAATTTATACAGGACTATGTGTTGAAGACTCTAAAACTAAAACAGGACCGGTGGCAAAAATGTATTTCCAATGAAGACAATAAACAAGTTATTCAGGAGTTCTTGGACAAATCCGACCAAACGACACTGGTTATGTCTCTGAATGGAGCTGGCCACTTGGCACCAGTTCTCGGGTTTCCCGCTACATTGAAACATAAGGCTGTTTATTTCGTCAAAAGGAGGAAAATAGCTCTAACCACTGACTCAATGAAAAGTTATTTGGTCTATGGCGACTTGTCCTACGCACCACTTGACCAGTTTTCTGCGCTGGTGGAAGAGGTAAGAAATAAGTTATACGTTGCCTATTGGGCAACACAAAAAGATGGGGTGCGTTAGAGTTTTACCCCACTTGGTACCATTAGACCTTTCCAAATCAAATCATTCAAGTAAAACGACAATTTCAATTATTTTTTATTGCCACATCGTAATTGTCATATGAAGCATTTTCATAAATCCATATTCCATCCAGGTTGTTGTCCCATTGCTGTCCAACAGTAGGAACCACAGTGAATGGCCGCAGGTGGTATCCCAGGATCTCCAGCGCCATGTTAATTCCCTAAAAACGAAAGTGTTTGTAGTGTCTGGCCAGGTCAACGGCAAGACACTACTGCCTTTACCACCCGGGGTTGAGAGAGTGGAGCAGGCCGCCTTTGACAGAGAAAAAAGGTAGGGTACATGGACTAATACATTCTTTTATTATAAAAGGACATTTTCACAGTATTGATTTATAACGTTACAACATGTGTGAACGTGTTATATTACCACACTTTCATACACATTTTTAACTAGATACATTTTTCTAGTAGTAGCATCAGAGGAAGAAGTGAAGTAAGAGAATTACCTCTGACAAATATATAATAATTAATTACAGTGCTCTGCCTGCTCCATGGCAATCATTTATGACATACATTTCAACTACATTGCTGGTTATCATGTTTCCAAATGATGAACAGGTTGAACAATCTCAGCTGTAAACGATTAATTCCAAAGATTAGTGAAAGTCTACATGGAATCACGCATAATCATCCATTTATCTTCATATACTAATAGTGATTGCTAATCGTTAGTATAAATGGTATACCACTGACATGGAGGGAAGCGTGTGAGACCTACTGAGGTTTTATGGGGTAGATTAACTGAAAAATTGCATGATTAAATCAGCAAGCCAGGGGAGATCAATCTGTCACTCTGTTCCAAGGCAGTGCAGTTGACTCCGTTTGATCTCTGGTTCCTCATCATGGCACTTCCCACCTTTCCAATGGGGAGGGATTGGGTTAAACTGGAAGCCCCATCGTATTTATATACATGCACATTTTTCTCTTCACTTCAACTTGATGACAGCTTGTCCCAGCATCTCTGGAATCCTTCAGGTGGTGTCAACAGGCCTCACGCTAACACACGTTGGTCTTGCTTCCTTCAGTGGGGGCGTAGTGGACAAGAGTATTGTCCATGCCATAGAGTCAGTGGTAATCGAGTGGAGCCACCAGATCCGTGGGGTGCTAAAGAAGGACTCGTCTGAGCCTCTGCTGGGGGTGAAGAGCCCTACACCACAAACTGAGCTCCACTTCTGGAGGAACAGGTCTGTAGGTGCTTATATACTGGTAGTTCTCAAACCTGTTCTCAGGGACACTCATATGTTTTGCTTGTAATCCTCTAGATGCTTTTATTTGGTTGAGTTGAATCAGCACTAATCAGAAGTACATGAAATGGCTCAGGGGTCCCAAGGAGATGTTTGAGAAACTTGGTGACAGCTGCAGATGTGAAATGGCCTTTATATCATACATTCCATTGATTCATTTAGAATGTATTTGACTGCTTGTTTGACTCCAACCAACCTCTCTATGTAGATATGCAGACCTGCAGTGCATCCACTCTCAGTTCAAGTCCTCCAAAGTGACCAAAATGGCCCAACTGCTGGAGGCTATGGAAAGCAGCTACTGCCCTGCCTTTAACAACATGCTGCAGGATGTGCTGGCAGGTAGATCTAGGAATCGTTTTTAACCGTATGGCAGATCGAGTAAAAGCTCAACATGGGATGACTATATGGTGCTGCAGGTAACAGTGTTTGTATGTGTGTGTGTATGTGTGTGTGTGTGTGTGTTCTCCAGCGTTAGAGGAGGCCAGGGACATCTGTGCGTACTTGCGTCCATTGCAGCGCCTATTTGAGGACTTGGAGAATATGGAGTTCCCTGAGGTCAAAGGTCAGATCGGTCCTCTGATGCACGTTGTGTGTCTGGTATGGTCCAACTCAGGTTACTACAATACCCCAGCACGCCTCATCGTCCTGCTACAGGAGACGTGCAATCTGCTCATACAACAGGTACATGCAGAATCAGGTTTAAACCTTTATTTGGCAATTTCCTTTCCCAAGGAGTTTTTACTTGCTTCATTTTCTTGTGCTTAGCATGGACCACTTGTTTTCACATTCAGGATTTAATTGTAATACTTCTTTAAAGCCCAATTCATCTATTTTGCTGTAATGTTCCTCACCGTTTGGCTGTATAAAAATTTACTTATATACATTTTGTTTAGGAATAACAACCTGTGCCCTTTAACCCATCCGACACCTCACGAGGGCATTTGAATGACGTGCATTCACCTACTTCTCAGGGGCAAATCTGAACCTCTGCTTATTTCAAACAAGTCTCCCATTAATTTGAACCATTCTAGTGGTAACTGGGAATAAACATTCTGAATCTTCATACCTTTTTTCCCACTCAGGCACGGATGTATCTGAGTCCAGAGGAGGTTCTGAAGGGAGATGTGTCTGAGGGCCTGTTTAAGGTCCAAACTTCCCTAGATGTCCTGAACACCTTCAGACTGACCTATAATGACAGGAAGGCCAGTCTGAGCCAGTACCAGAGGAATGGCAGGGAGGTCCGACTGTGGGACTTTAACCCACTCATGGTCTTCTCTGGCTTTGACTGTTTTATTAATCGGGTCAAAACCATTGAGGTGAGGTATCAGAAGCATGACACATTTTCATGAATCCTTTTTTACATCCATTTGATGTGAGATCAAAAAATAAATATGTGGCCAGTACTGTGCATTGAAATATCCTATAGTGAACTATTTATTAAACAGATCTACAAAGAAATACATGACATATATCGGAGCATATCAGAAAATGGCAGTGACAGGACAGAGAACATGTAAAAAAATAAAGTACATATTATTATTGTAATATTTTAAAGTAAGGTGTGAAATTACCCCCTGAAAGCATCAACATTATACAGATATCAGAATTCATATTCCTAACACAATGTAGATCCGTAAGCTAAACGAACACTATACCATTACCACCTAAGCCAATAAATGTTATTACATGGTTGTCGTTTAACATGATTTGTGTACTTCTTTGTCCTCCTCTATAGGAGGTCCTGCTGACAGCAGTGGACCTGTTGAAGTTGGAGAAGGTGGAGTTTGGGGGCATCAGAGGCAGAGCTCTCAGCCAGCAGGTCTCACTGCTCTACCAAGAGTTCCTGGACACATATAAAGTTTTTTCTGAGAAGTCCTACGACTGTCTGGATGTCGACAACATGGTACAGTGGAATGTAGAATCAATGCAATTTTATGAACCCAGATGGAGTCTATCATTTTTTATTCTACCTTCAGATAAGATCATTCTTCGTAAACAAATCATAGCAAACAAACAGGTGTTTATGGGCTGTCTATCGCAGTAGTTACAATATCTCTCTGAGTGGGTTGTGCATGTGGGTTGTTGTAGGAGTTTGAGGCAGATGTGCGTGACTTCAGATACAAAGTGGATGACACAGACCGTCGTTTGGGGGCAGTCTTCTGTCAGTCCTTTGATGACGCCTCTGGACTGGAGCATGCATTCAAGGTGAGGAGAGGACACACGCACACAGCCAAACACACACACACACACACACACACAGTTACCCCTCTGTCTTCCCTGCAGGTGCTGGATATGTTTGGCAGCCTGTTAGAGCGCCCCCTCATGGCAGCGGAAGCTCAGAACAGATACCCTGTCCTCATCAGCCTGTTTGACCGAGAGCTAGACTGCTGCAAAGAGCTCTTCAAAAAACACAACCAGACAGTTGAGGAACTGGGTAAGACAGTTTCAAATCCACTGCAATTCCATCTCATCATTTCATACTTAGTAATATACTTAGTAATATACTTACAGTAATATAATAATTCATTTGAAGAACATGTTTGACCACTAGGTCACCTCTTTTAAACATGAAAACATCAAGTTACTGTGTGTTTCCGTCTTTACCCTCCACAGCTGGCAGTTCACTCGTTAGTTGTGTGTATTTTCCCCTCAGGTTATACCCCTGTGAGTAGGAACATGCCAGCTGTAGCAGGAGGTCTGAAGTGGGCTCAGCAACTACAGGAGAGAATACAGATCCCCTTCTCCAAGTTCAGATACATCACCTACCCGTTAGTGTTATTTCTGTGTATATAAAAAAACATTAAAAAGCATAAATACCCATGCGAAATTTTGAGCTATAGTGAATTTGTAATTGACCAGTAGGTTTCTTCTGGCTGGAGATGACATTAGCAAGTGACAAAACACAGTAAGACATTGTGCTGGAAACACAAATGTATAATGTAAGTATTTCTGTGTTTAGCCATGACTTGCAGTTGACTAGTAACTATTGACTTGCAGTTGACTGGTAACTTTTGACTTGCAGTAGTTGACTTAAGATCTGCTTCTATTCAGCTGTTCTCAATATATAGGTGATTAGAATGCACTCTCATGGTGGAAATTACAAGACCATTTTAAATGCTTTAGAAACTGCTATAGAAATTCGCAACAATTTCAAGGGTTATGAATAATGTTGGACATGAAAGTTTTCATAAAAATTTGAAAAAACAAACATAGTTACGTCATTCATTTGTATCTCCTGCACAATGTCTCGCTGTCTCACTTTTGTCATGTGTTTATGTCATTTCCAGCCAGAAGAAACCTAATTGTCAAATACAAATTCACTCTAGCTGAAATGATGGCATATGTATGAATACTTTGGGCTTAACTGTATATACGATTACAATGATTACCATGTAGTGTACCAGTATTTGTGGAGGTTTAGCCTGAGTGTACTGTTTCGATTTCCCCAAGATGTCTGGAGTCCACAGATGGACAGAGAGCCGTGCAGAAGTATGAGGAGATGATGCAGTTATTGGACAGGTATTCAACCTCTATGGCTTCATTTGTAATGTGAGGAATGACACTGTACAGAAATTCACGTACTGTATCTTCTATAACTCATTTTCTCTGACGTATGTACACTCTATTGAAAACCCAGTGTATTTTTTATCCTGGAGTTTAATTGAAAATGCACAGTATTTGTATGTAAGTCGTTCTAGGTTGCGGTACGCCAGGGCCACAGTGGAATAGCACGGACACACGGAGCTCCGGATGTGATTTATGTTCTCATTATAGCAGTGCTGTTCTGTAGATTATTTCACAGAACTCTTCTAATCTCATACACTCTGTATCGTCTCACTAATGCCCTGTGAGCGATGGCCCTACACAACGCATCCAACACAGAAACCTGAAGACAAATCATCCTGTTAGCTTTAAAAGATGTCTGTGTGTGTGTGTGTGTGTGTGTGTGTGTGTGTGTCTGTGTGTGTGTATTGACGTTCCCACACACCCACTCAAATTCCAATGCGTCACATGTGCAATATAACCCGTCCTGTTAATGTCCCAGCATCCAATCAAATACGTTGATGAACAACTGCCCTTCACTCACTCCTGGCACACATTAGGGACCTTGTAATGTTAGTATCACAAGCCCCGCTTCCATATTCCAGTCAGAGCTGTTACAGGCGTTCGCACGCACGCACACACACACACACACACAAACACAGACACAGTCATTACACTTATACTAAACACTGTGATTTATAACTCCAGCCCTGGAGTTTGATTGCCTTGGCGTCCGCCGTGCCACACTCAGGATATGAACCGCCAGCAGAAATCCAATAAGGACCTCATTGCTCTAAAGCCCTCCTCATAATCAGCCTTTTACAGATTGATACAGCCATCCCGGAGCAGGCAGATTGTCTGTTCTCTATAATGGATGAATCTGTTTGGGCGTCCCTGACGGTGCCTAGCTTCTCCCCTACTAGACTCTCTGTAGGTGGTAGAATCATTCCGCGTCTGTCCTTCTCGGTCCTGTAGGGGCAGTCATCCTGGTTGAGTCTCAATCAGTTTAAGAACGGGTTGCTGAACCCAATGAGTACGGGGTGTCTCTGTTCAGTAGTGTCGGCCGGTATCGCAGGTCCTGAGCAGTGCTCTGTAAATATTGCGCTCGTTTCGGTCCGTTGATTAACCGACCGTGTGAATGACCCAGTTACGCAGGTCAGCTGTACGACGTGTGGACGGAGACGGTGGCTGAGACGTCCCAGTACAATCTGAACCTCCCACTCATTAGCCGAGACCCCGCTACCTGCCTCGTCTCGGTCAACTTCAGCCCCCAGGTAACTGAATCTCAACTCTGACCAGTTCATGTGCTGTTAGGGTAACTCTTCCTGCACAGTAAAGGTGGCCCAGAAGAGATTTCCCAACTGAGGGGAAAGGGGGGGTACATGACATGTCTGGCGGGGTGTGGGGGGATCCTTTTACTTAAAACAGCATGCTTCTGTTTTAAGTAAAATAAATGTAAAAGTAGCTTTAGATAACTTTTTGTCACTCCCCTTGCTCCCCTCTTACTGCCCCAGTTGGTGTCTGTCCTGAGAGAGGTGAGGTACCTGGAGGCCCGTCAGACTGAGTCCATCCCAGAAACTGCTGGCCAGGTGTACAGCCGGAGGGGTCAGCTGTGGCAGTATGTAGCCAACCTGGAGCTCACTGCCAGGAGATATAACAAGGTGGTGAGCTCAGTGCTGGAGGTGGAAGACCCCCTTGTCCGGGGACAGCTCAGAGACATCGACACGTGCCTGAAACAGGCAGAGGAGGAAATCAACTGGAACAGCCAAGGTCAGAGCTTGTGGATCAGAATTTCTGAGAAAGCACGGCATTATGGGGGCTAGAATGATTCAGTTCAAAAAGTCAATAATTTCCCTCCGGCCTACATTGCAGTGCTGGTGCACTCTGCAGGAGAATCTCTTCTAACATGCCTTTTTCATAATGTTTTCTTGATCCTTCTCTTTTCTGGGAAAAGCCTGAGCACCATGTCATGTCGTGAGACCCCAGGAGAGATGTGTTTGGAGCAGAGGACTAAGCCACAACTGTTCAATCATTGATAGTGTCTGATTCCCACAGTGTTAGTGTTGTGGTAGTACCCACAGCACCTTGGGGAACCGGCTGGAGAAGGCTCTTATGGAACAGGCCAATGCACTCCACACTCTCTTTATACGGAGCGTCAGGGTCACGGGACAGAGTCCTCTTTCCAGGCAAAGCTCAAGTACACATGTTACAGTCAACCTCAGTAACTTAGTTACTTACTGTACCTAAAGCTCTTAGACTCCTTTTGGACAACAGGGGAACAGGACCAGGAGGCAGATTCCTCAGACTTCCATTGGCTGTAGTTGTTTGGGAGTGGACAGCTATGGATGCCTCAGTACCTTGCTTAAGAAATGATCAGGGAAAACCATAGGAAATGGATTGGAGATGTTTCTTCTGTCATGTCCATTCACCATTTTGAAGTAGTTCATAGGGTCTGGGTTCCTGAGGGTAATGAGCACCTACTAAACATACATCCAGCCCAGTCAACCTTGTCTTTTTACCTGTTCAAAGAACATCCTCCAGGTGGCAGTATGCACCCTTCTAGTTGGTCTACCAGCTCAGTGAAGTATAGAAATGTGCGTTGAGATCCATGCCTGAAGAAGTATCTTTATGTTTATACATTGCAGAGATTGGCTTGCAATTAATTGATGCACTTCTACTCCACACAATTTATTGTTTCTTTAGTGACATTCTACCGTCTTTAAAGAAGTGGTCCTCAAACTATTTGGTCACAACCCAAATGTTGTAATTGGAGGTTTTGAATGGGTCATGGGCTTGTAGAAATTATAATGGATGTACAAATGAATGCAGAATATACAGTCAATATAGAGCTGCATCAGTATAGAGCTGCATTTTCAATGTAGAGCTGCATCAGCAGAATTAGCAGATTTCATGATCTCAAAACAAGTCAGCTTGCAAAAATTCTTCAAAAAACATTTCTTATTCAACTTTCAACAATTTTAGAAGCAAAGTGGAAATATTAACAATGAAAATGGAGAAAAAATGTTCTTCCCTTGTCTAGTTAATGGCTACATATATATTCAATGTAACTGCATTTCCTATCTCCAGAAAACATTTAGGCAAAGAAAATACAAAAATTATATTAGTTCACAACATAAACAAATTGGTTTACTTTGGGTCCAGAGCCAAAACCAGTCGAGATCCCCTGGTTTAAAAAAGTATTCTAAAAGAAAATCTAATCTTATAAAGTATAAAATATAGAGTAAAACAACGATTTTAAGTTAAGAGTTAAAAGTCAACGGAAACAAACAAATTTGTCACATTTTTAGGCGTATGTGACATTTTTGGGAACTTTTATTTTATCTCATGAAACATGGTACCAGCAGTTGCGATTGTATTTTTGTGTAGTGGACTTTTTCTGTGAAAAGTCCTTTTGAGCTTCAGTATAAAATCAGTAGTGGCAGTATTCAAATCAGAGAGCCAAATAACCAACTCTCACTGGTGTGAAAATAATCTGTTTGAATGCTGTTCATTCACAAACGACCCATCACTAATTCAAGTTGGAAATGGCTCAGAGACACCGTAACGTGGCAGACACAGTTATGTGTACATGCAGAGATTAGAGTGAATGCCCTTCTAATTTAATTTCCCTGTGATTTAATTTCCCTATTGTCTCTCCAGGTATTTGGGAGTACATACAGGAGTTGCGGGATTGTGTGTCTGACTTGGAGAGTAGATTCCAGAGGACCAAGGACCATGTGGAGGAAATCCAGGACTGTATGAAGGCCTGGGCCACCCCCCTTTATGACCGCAGGGAGGGCAAGAAAGACACTCTGCTCAGCCTGGAGGACAGGGCCGACAGGCTGGAGAGGTGTTACGCACAAATACGCTCCTCTGGAGACAAGATACATTTCTTGCTGAAGGTGACTTAGCCATAAAACATAGTCAAAAATATTTCTAACGAGGAACTTTTTTCCACACCAATTTTTTTTTCACACGTTATATATTTTTTGGTCATTAAAACCAAAGGAGTTGTTCTATTTGTTGAATTGTTCACATCTCCAATGTGTTTCAGAGTAACCTGGAGTTGTTCAGAGCTGACCCAGTTTCTGAGGAGTGGAGGGCATATGTGGACTATATAGACGACATGGTCATAGACGGATTCTTCAACAGCATTGAGTGCTCGCTCAAGTTTTTCCTCGACAACACCGGTGAGCATCGGTTTACCTCAGATGAGTTTACCTCAGATAAGTCAGTTTGTTGCTTTGTATATTCACCTCAGTCTTGGTTTGTCTAACAGTCTTCTGAGTTGAGCTCCTCTCTATGTAAGATATGCATCCTTGAAAGAGATTCAAAATGTTTTGTGAAAACCCCCTTCCCCAGACCAGCGTGGCGGGGTTGCCCCTCTGTTTGAAGCCCAGCTGGACTTGAGGGTGCCTGAAATGGTGTTCAACCCTTCACTGGAGCACGGAGCTTCTGATGGCTTCTATGACCTGGTGGAGAGCCTGGTCAATGACATCTACAGAACATCTTCTCTGGTGCCACGTCTGGCCTCACACAACAGCTTCCCACACTACCAGGTACCACTGACTAACACCTTCACCAAACCTCCTTTTCAGCAAAAACCTTCCCAAAACATCCTGTTTGTCCATATGTCTTCCGAGTTCCTGGAATATAGAGGACATCTATAATCCTTCATCCTAGATTTCTGGGTAAATCCTTGGAGTATTAGATATAGATTGACTCAAAGTCCAATATTCGGATGTAGATCAGTAATACCTCCTGAAGAACTAATCTACAGCGTAACACACATGGGTTGTACGTAATGTATAACCTTTGACCTATCACTCCTCTGCGACCCCTCTGAACCAGGCTGACATGGAGGACATGGCCGACCTAGCCGACATGCGGCAGCTGCTGATGGAGCGGGTGCAGGGAGCCATGGCGACGTGTCGTGAGTACCGCAACTCACTGGAGGGCTACGCGTACCTGTACGTGGACGACAGGAAGGAGTTCATGCGTCAGTTCCTGTTGTACGGCCACGCGCTTACCAGTCAGGAGATAGAGGCCCACGCGGAGGACGGAGTCCCTGAGAGCCCTCCTACGCTGGAGCAGTTCAGAGAGCAGGTGGATGGGTAAGGGAGGAGCTTGGATGGACGCGTGCGGCATTAGGATGTGCTGGTTTGTTGAAATGCTGACCGCGCGTGTGTGTGTGTATGTGTGTGTGTATATGTGTGTGTGTGTGT
>JACXGJ010009709.1:5470-23755 GCA_016801105.1 Esox niger | reverse complement strand
GCTGGGGCCATAGTCAGGACATGGCCAAAAGAGGTGACTCTGGCCACCTCTATGGGCTTTGGTTTCCCCAATTGGAGGCAGGTGTTTATTATTGCCTCCAATTGGGGAACCTATTTATGTTCAATGTTTCCACACGGTCGTGTGGTTCATTTTGGTTGTTAGCCGTAGGCTATATTTCACCCAGTCATTGTGTCTGCTTGGAGTTTGTATGTTTGTTTCTTTTGTTCCTTTATTAAAACATGGATTTCTACATCCACACCGTCTCTACGCCCGTGTCCTTCCAGCACCATGACAACAAAACATGTTCAATATATCAGTATTTGTTTCTTTCTCCATTTGTCAACGGTTGGTTATTAGTAACAATGTAAGATAGCACCCAATATTAATCCATTCATCAGTGATCAGTGTTAAAAATAATTTTGAGGTCATAATGTATGAATTTAGTTTATTATTATTGCCGTCCTAGTGTCAATCTGTCTTGGATCTCGTATAATAAAGATAAATTCTACTTTGTCATTCATTATGGGTATATGTGTATGTCCATTTACAGTGTTTTGAAGATCATAATAAAAATATTTAACAACAAAAAAGTACCTGCTACATCAAAATAAACTGAAAAATGACTTCTTGTCATGTTTTTTTCCCCATTCACAAGCAATTTCTTGTATTTTTTTTAAAGCTCAGCGACTTTATCCTTGCATGATGAGTTATTGAAAGGTATTGTGCCATTAAATTGTCCCCTTTTGTATAATTATACATTTTCTTTCCTATTTCATGATATCCACCTTGTTACAATGGCTTTGTCTTATTATAGCAATTCCAAATGGGAGAGTTTGAGAATTTTGCTTTTGAGATATATCCGACCAATGTCTCTTCTTATCACAGTCTTTGTTCAGATAGTTAGCTGGGAAACCTCCAAAACAAGCTTACACTTGACCTGTCACAAGAGTGCGAAGTGAAAAAGAAAAATATACTTTGCGACGGTTCAACAAAAATTGGCTCACTCAGTCTGGACTGGATGTAATCAACATTATAAATCCATATTTGCATACTTTTTGCAAACAGGATAATTTATGCCACAGTGGAATACGTTTGGGAAGTGCAGAGCCACCATCCAGCTAGGAGTTGACATAATGAATTAGTTCCTTAATCCTGAAATTGGGGAGCAAATTATTGCAATTGTATTGATCCCTTGAGCTGTGGAAGCTACCGGTTTACACAGATTAAAGAAATTGCCATAACAAGGAAATACAATTGGCCTACATGTTTCAGACATTTCTGGCACATTTTTTTAATACCAGAGTTGAAAAATAACACCTCAAGCTGTTAATTTCAAGGAAAATGAAGACCATATAGCATTGTGAACTAGAAATGCATATATTAAAGTGTAAAAAATAATATCCAAGGTTTTGATATCCCAGAGAGCACTGTTGTATCAAATATCAGTAAGTGGATGCATCCCTCTACCCAGGCATTGCCAAGAAAAGTCTGTTCTTCAAAACTACACTCACAATATATGTTTAAGCATTAGGAAATTGTTCCTGGAATTGAAAACATTTGATGAATCTTGGGGTTAACGAGTGTTGTAATCTGGAAGTCATCCCAGAAGAAAGCCTTCACTGCCATCTTGACATTGTTTCCAAAGGTTTGATGAACCTCAATGGACCTTTGAATGCGACCAGGTACTAATGCAAACAGAGATTTTTGGCCACAAATTATTGCATTTTGGATAAAAAGATGAATGATCATCCAGAAGAATAATGAGCAATAGTTCAATTCGCTGTTGCTTTAATTCAGCAAACCTCCACTATGTGTGAGCAAATTCAGAATTGGCCTTGTAGTTATAAATCTGAAAATCTTAATTTGACTTGGATTGATGAAGATAATCATCTATACTGATGCAAAAATTATGGTGGAATAAAACACCTTTGTACCCATAATTTAGCAGTGAATGGCTCATTCATGGATGCAAAGAAACAATATTTATTTCACACTGCGTGCAAGATGCTTGCTGGATTCCTCATGCTGGCATGTAATCTTTACTCCTGCTGCTCCATGCACAGTTGTGCTCAAAGGTTTGCATACCCTTGCAGAATTGGTAATATGTGTACCATTTGTAAAGAAAACATATTTCTTATGGGATTCACATTCAACTGTAGGTCATAACAGAAAGGCACAATCATAAAACAAAACAAGGCAACACAGAGATTCTTTACTGACCCCTGTTCAAAAGTCTGCATTCCCTTAGTTTTCAATACTGTGTATTGCCCCCTTTAGCATCAATGACAGCTTGCAGTCTTTTGTAATAGTTGCCTATGAGGCCCCGATATCTGGCAGGTGGTATAGCTGCCAATTCATCTTGGCAAAATGCCTCCAGGTCATGCAAAGTCTTTGGTTGTCTTGCATGAACTGCATGTCTGAGATCTCTCCAGAGTGGCTCGATGATATTAAGGTCAAGAGACTGTGATGATCAATCCAAAACCTTCACCTTTTTCTACTGTAACCACTGGAGGGTCAACTTGGCCTTGTTCTTAGAGTCATTGTCGTGCTGGAAAGTCCAAGAGTGTCCCATGCGCAGCTTTCATGCAGAAGAATGCAAATTGTGTGCCAGTATTTTCTGATAACATGCAGCATTCATCTTGACCACCATTTTCACCATTGACTCCCCGTGCCTTTAGAGCTCACACCCCCCAAAAACATCCGAAGGCCCCCACCGTGCTTCACAGTGGGGATGGTATTCTGTCTACTATTGGCCTTGTTGACCCCTCTCCAAACATACAGTAGTGCTTATGGCTGTGACAATAAAGCTCTACTTTGGTCTCGTCCCTCCAAATTCCAGTGTGCCAGAAGCTGTGGAGCATGTAAAGGTGTTGTCGGGCATTTTGTAACCGGGCTTTTTTGTGGCATTGGCACAGTAAAGGATTATTTCTGGTAACTCAACCATGCAGCTCCTTTTTGTTCAAGTATCGTCATCTTGTTCTGGTTGAAACAACCACTCCGTCTTTTTCCAGAGCAGCCTATATTTCTCCTGAGGTTACCTGTGGGTTTTTCTTTGTATCTTGAAAATTTCTGCTGTCAGTTTTGGCTGAAATCTTTCTTGGTCTACCTGACCTTGGCTTGGTATCAAGAGATTTTTACATTTTCCACTTCTTAATAAGTGATTGAACGGTACTTACTGGCATTTGCAAGGCTTTGGATATCTTTTTATATCATTTTACATCTTTATGAAGTTCCATAACCAGGTCCATAATGCAGGTCTTTTGACAGTTCTTTTGCTCTCCCCATGGCTCAGGATCTAGCCTGCTCAGTGCATCAACCTGAGAGCTAACAAACACATTGTCTATATATATTATCTACGCTAATTAATCAAATGATCTTCTGTAGTTGATTGCAATTATAGAAGGAGCCCAAATGTGTATTATAATCTGTATAATATTTTTTAAACCATTTTTTTTACAACATTCACTATAATTTTGTTTAAATTCATGCTTACACTGTTAATCTAGGCATGCTTCCACAGAGTAATATTTGAACTCATGCATGCTTTTTCTCTCTCTTACAATATAGAAAACTGTTTCTGGCCATTATTTACAGGCTGGTTGCATTGGTACCAGACATATACAGGACAAAGCTAAAAATGGTCAGAAAGTTTTTTTAAGTTAATTGTTAGTTCATTGGACCAGTTGTCACTAATTGTTTTATTGAAATCACACTTTTGGTATTGAGCAGCACAATGCGCACAAACAGCATGTCTTACGTTTTTTCACTCTGGATATACCTACCCTATATTTAGTTGAGCTTGGCTTGTTAACACTAAAAGCTGTTCAAGCAATGCTCAGATAAAGAGTCTACTTTAGTAAGCAGCTATAAAAAACATTTTGGTTGGGGCTGCCTCGATTTAAAAATGCTGGTCGATTTTTACATGTGGGTACAATGTTAAACTCACATAGGACTCTATAAAGTGCAAGTGTTTCACTCATTTATTAGGGTGTATATATTTTAGTAGTGTATCTGGGGTATGTACATAGTTTGTTCATATGTTTTGTTGATTTTCAATATCATTTTAAACTGCAATGCAAGTAGACACATCAAATTACTAACAGTATTATCAGATTCAAGCTAGTGAGTGGCAGCAGAATATATCCTCCCACACACACAAGTGCTGGTTCTCTTAGCGCCATGGTAATCTACTTTCAGGGGCAGGATAAAATGTCTGATCTATAATATTTTGTCTTAGACTATGGTCACAATATTTTGGGGAAATTGTTACAACATGAAATAAATTGATTTATTTGCCATTATCAACACTACTGGAAAAATATTGTAATACAGATGAACAGACAGATTAAACAAATGTAGACCTTATTGTACAACATGGATCCCATAACTCTGCCATAAAACAAATGTTGTGGCACGCCCAATAAGAAGGTCTGTTTGCCTGTCAATAACCCAATAATGTCAGGTTATAAACTGCAGCTACATTAATAGAGAAAATTGAGCCCTGGCACGCTATTATTCATTTATGTTAATATAAGGTTTTATTAGCATTTTAACAGCATCCCACTTAAACAACTAAAGCTGTTTTTATCACAACGACTTCTATTGGCTGAAAAAACGATGTCCTGTGACAAATAAAACATTTCCTGTAATAATATTCAGTTAGTATTCTGTCCTAGAAACTTGCAGAAAAGTACAAGAAAGATCCCGTCCAAAAGATTCCTTTGGAATATGAAACGATGCAAATTAGATTTGTCCTCGGCACATCCTAAAAAAACAACTTCTCCAAGAGAATATTTTCTTCCCATGCAACATGCCCTTTACTGTCATGAAATACCTGAGGGACAGCTATTGCTTTGTAGGTTGCAATGCAATTACAAAAAATATGGGAACATTGCCTTTATGTTGAAATTATGTCATCTTTTTCCTAAAGCTTTCTGAACAGATTTTAGGTTTAAATTAAGTTAATGTTTTTGAGATCACACATTCAGAAAAAGCGAACCATCGTCTTCATCCGCTTATCCGTTTTCGGGTTGTGGGGCAGCAGCTCCAGCAGGGGACTGCAAACTTCCCTTTACCGAGCTACATTTGCCAGCTCTGACTGGGGGATCCCGAGGCGTTCCTAGGCCAGTGTCGAAATATAATCTCTCCACCTGGGTCTACCCCGAGGTTTCCTTCCAGCTGGACTTGCCTGGAACACCTCCCTAGGGAGACGTCCTGGGGGCATCCTTACCAGATGCCCGAACCACCTCAACTGGCTCCTTTCGATGCAAAGGAGCAGTGGCTCTACTCCGAGTTCTAAGGGAGATGCCAGCCACCCTTCTGAGTAAACTCATTTCAGCCGCTTGTACCCGCAATCTAGTTCTTCCGGTCATGACCATAGATGAGGGTAGGAACAAAAACATACCAGTATATCGAGAGCTTTGCCTTCCGGCTCAGCTCTGTTTTTGTCAAAACGGTGTGGTAAAGCTAATGCAATACCGCCCCCGCTGCTCTGATTCTCTGGCCAATCTCCCGCTCCATTTTTCACTTGAACTGCTTTACTTGGGGTGATGCCTCATTCCCTACCCGGAGGAGGCACTCCACCGGTTTCCTGCTGAGAACCATGGCCTCAGATTTTGAGGTGCTAATCCTCATCCCAATCGCTTCGCACTCGGCTGCGAACTGGTCCAGTGAGTGCTGGAGGTCACAGACCGATGATGCCATCAGGACCACATCAACTGCAAAAAGCAGCAATGAGATCCTCAGCCAACCGGACTGTAACCCCTCCCCACCCTGACTACGCCTCGATATCCTGTCCTTAAACATTACAAACAGGATTGGGGAAAAAGCGTAGCCCTGGCAGAGGCCAACCCCCACCCGAACACAGCTCTCACTTTGGACGTACAGGGATTGGATAGCCCAAAGAAGGGACCTCCTCACCCCATACTCCCGCAGCACCTTACACAGTATCTCCCAGGGGACCCAGTCATACGCCTTCTCCAGATCCACAAAGCACATTTAGACCGGATGGGCATATTCCCAGGCCCCCTCTAGGATTCTTGCAAGAGTAAAGAGCTGGTCGGTTGTTCCACGACCAGGACGGAATCCGCCTTGCTCCTCTTCAATCAGCCGAACCCTCCTTTCCAGCACCTTTGAGTTGTCTTTCCCAGGGAGGCTGAGTAGTGTGATACCCCTATAATTGGCAGAAAAACCTTTGATGTGGAATAGTATTTGGTTTTGAATCATAATATAAAGCACACATGGTGTGTGCAAGAAACCACATGATATATGGGCACCAACATGTCTGCAGCATTTCCAGGCTTAACACTGAAAACTACACAGTGTTCAAGTGTGATAAACACATTCCCAACAGACTGTGCAGCTAGATGCTTGTCTGGTCAATTGAGACTAGCTGTATTTGTATTCATTGCTTTGACTCAAAGGAATGGTGAACATGTTAATATTTGTTTCTGGTTTTATTAATTGAAGTCCTCTGCAGTACAAAATGTTATTTCAGATAGTTTGGGAGTGGATTGTTGTAATCATTTAAAGTGAGAGAGATTTTAGGTTGCCTTTGTATATTAATAAGCAATAATTTTCAGAAATAAAATGTTAGTTTTGTTTTTCATTTTGAATTTGTATTCTATTCCATTCACTTCTCAATATTTGAATGGCTGAGAGTTTCAAATGGCTCTTTATTTGCATTCCTGCATTGATGCTGTGTTGTGCCCAGGACCAGTGCAGACATCATTCTTTATATCAGTGCAGTCTGCTTGCCAGGTTCCCCCATCATATTACCCTGTGAGAGAGACACACAATAAATTCTATAGCTATGTGGAGATATTATAACAAGCATAGTTGGCTTCAAGTTGACAGACTTTAATCCAATGTCAGCAAATCTGCCTTCCAAACTATCCATGTCTCCATCTGGCATTCCTTCTCCACTGTTGTGGCCAAGCACTGCCAATAGTCTTACTGCACTGCCCAAAAATGCTAAGAGATCCAGATGTACAGCCTAACACAGTATGGCTAGCCAGTTTGGCAACACAAATATATTCTTCAGAGCCAACACAAGGAGGGTGACCACATTTTCAAACCCTGAAACTGGGACCCTTGTGTAACTGCATGTTAATGCATGCGCGCATGTATGCACTCATGCATGCACATTGATCATCATGCATGCTTGTGGTTGGGGGAGTGGGGGGGATTTGAGCTTTAATGAGAATTGTAGCTTTGCTAAGCAGTTCTACACAGTGGATTGTTTGGCTCCGACTCGTATGTGGAAACATTACAGTATTATTATTATTATTATTGTGGTGAAAACCGGAACAATTTGGCAGTGAATGTCAGAATCTGGGACATTTTTTAGTTTTACAGATATTTGTCGGGACCCGGGATACCCAGCTTGAAACCAACAGTCCTGGGCAAACTGAGGCATCTGGTCACCCTAAACACAAGCAAACAGTGTTTGATAGTAAGGTTTTTGATTCTGGAGAATTTTTATGCAGTTTGGTGGTGAGAAAATGTAGTCCACACTGTTTTATCAGTCCACATTGTTTATTTACAACCAAGATTTATGATGTACAACCCTGTTTCCAAAGAAGTTGGGACGCTGTGTAAAATGTGAATAAAATCAGAATATAGACGCACTGCATTAAAATGCAGACACGATGCTGCAGTGGACATTAGTGCATGGGCTCAGGAGCACGTCCGATAACCATTGTCTGTGAACACAGTATGCTGCTGCATCCACAAATGCAAGTTAAAACTCTACCATGCGAGCTCATTTAAGATGGACTGAGGCGAAGTGCAAAACTGTCCTGTGGTCTGGCAAATTTAAATAAGAATGTCCTCTGCACTAAAGAGAAGAGGGACCATCCGGCTTGTTACCAGTGCAGTTCAAAAGCCAGCATCCATGATGGTATGGGGGTGCATTAGCGTACATGGCATGGGTGACTCTGTGTAGGCAACATTAATGCTGGACACTATATACAGGTTTCAGAGCTGCCATCCAGACAATCATTCATGAAAGGTGCGTACGATCAAACTTGATCTTAAAATGATCCTAAGGCCATTTCACCAACATAGCTGGTATTCATCAATATCATCTTTGTTGTATCCTTATAATCAAACTCGCGTCTTAAAGATTTAATATTGTATCACTACTCTAGGCTGTCATTGTATTATTTATTTATTTCACTTATTCTGCATTTAATTTTTTCATTCTGTTGTTCATGCTTGTTTGAAATGCCTTTGTGTATGTAATGCACTAGACGGATATGCTTACTTTTCCTAAGCCATTTTGACAAACTTGAAGATCATAAATAGTTGTTATAATTTTGATGGCTGGCATTTTGATTAGCAAACAGGTCTTAAATTGACTAGTGAGAGGATAAATAAACCAGTGGTGCTGGGTCCCGCAGTTACCCTCTTTTTAAGGACTTTTTACGCACAGTGATGTTACACTCTGGGCTGAGACTGTAAAGTGTTCCACAACTGCGCTGATTTCGTCCTGGAGTATGACGAATGGGAAATAAACCATTTCAGGCAATAATTTATATTGAAATATTTCTCACATGCATGGCTTTATCCGATTTATCAATCTGCGATGACATCTACGCTCATTTTGAGCAGGTGCAACCACTGCATAAATCACACTTAGAGATGATCGTAAGTCTTTCCCAATTTTCAAATCGAGATATTTTCTGAGAAGGTTTCATAAATGACGGCCAAGTCTTTTTCAGGGAAGGCCTTGCTTATTCCAGGAAAACAAAGCCCAACCATATTCTGCATGTTTTACAACAGCATGGCTCCATAGTGAAAAGGTCAGGGTGCTAAACTGGCCTGCCTGCAGTCCAGACCTGTCACCCTTTTAGAATATTTTGTGCATTATGAAATGGAAAATATGACCAGGGAAACCCCAAACTGTTGAGCAGCTGAAGTCATAAATTATGCAAGAATGGGAATAAATTTCACTTTCAAAACTACAGCAATTGTTCTCATCAGTTCCTAAACGCTAACAGAGTTTTGTTAAAAGAAGAGTTAATGCGACACAATGGTTAACATACTGCTGTCCCAACTATTTTAAAGTTTTTCAAAAAATAATACAATTTCTCAGTTTTTGTAATGATTTGCACATCATTGCATTCTGTTTTTATTTCCATTGTACACAGCATCCCAACTTTTTGGGAAACAGGGTCATATACTGCACAATCATTTACAGTGTATGAACTGACTGTCATTACAGAGTCCAGTCACATAGTTACATTAATTAGCATTTTAACACTGGCAGGTTGTCAGAGCTGTTAATTACCCATTAGAATAATGCTGCAAATCAACTAGGAGTTGCAGCCACAATACTGTACCACCTTTTCCCACTTAACTTAACATGTATTCATCTTTCCTGTTTTTTACTCCTCCCCCCAAAGTATCTCAACAGCAGATGGTACCTTCAGTAAGGAGACACATATTGTCCTGCTATGACTGATTCCACAACATGAATCACACAACTAACAAGGTGTTAAGGGGAGAAAAAGAAAGTTGCCTCACAGGGCATTTGGCAGTAGTGTAGTGGTGCAGGATAAGCACTTATACATGAATAGTTTTTGGTATTGGTATGTAAAATATTGACCAGTTTTTGCTATAGCAGGAATCTTGACTACAGTGCCTAACAAAAACGAAATAATCAAAGAACATTCAAAGCAAATCTGGAACACGGTTATACAAATATGTAGTCAATCCGTCCAGTTCAGCCTGATATTCATTGAAATTGAATAATGTTGGGGGTGCAGCACACAGAGTTGAATATGTTGCAGTGCTGCACATGACATTGAATATGTTATATCAAAAGCTAGTTAACTAACATGAGTTTTCAAAAGTTCTCCAACTGCTAGCCATTGTAATGTCCTGCAATGAACTATTGTTGACTTCAGATTGAGTTCAGATGCATCCTGTGTCGTTTTAGATGTTTCTAGAACTTGGTTCTCTGCAGAGATGGGAGAACTTGCCAGAAGGACTATCAGGCCTTTATGGTAAATTGTCTACATGGAAGCCACTCCTGAGTAAAAGACATGGCATCCATCTGAAAGACACAAGACCTCAAACTGTGGCAAGATCTTTCGTTAAAACAACAACCTGAAGCACAAAGCCAAGACAATGCTGGAGTGGTTTTGAGACAAGTCTGTGAATGTCCATAAATGGTGGGACTTGAATGCAACTTACTTCATATAAAGGAAAAAACTTTTACTGTAACTTTTTATATGCACTGTGAAATACTTGGCTCAAGTTAACTTCTGGTGTAAAGTGATATGATTGACTTTACTGAAGATTTGAAAGGCAAATTTTGCTAATATTGTACTCTGCATTGGACAATATTTTCCACTCTGCATTGGAAAATATTGTTCTCACTTTCAAACATTACATGTATTCACATTGCAAAGTACAGATTGTAATGCTGCTCATTGTATTCCCTCAGTGGTAATTTCTTTAACCATAGCAGCAAAAAAATGACTGTTGCCTGGGGAATAGAAGAGAATTTTGAGGTGGCAAGGGAAGCTGAATACCAAAGAAATCTCAATGCTCTGAAGCACAAAGCTTCCAAGCCAGTGCATTTCAGGTCAGAGATATAATCATGTTTCAAGTAAAACAGCCATGTCCCCTTACGCAAGAAAATTGCATTTCAATGGGCTAATATAGCATATCGGACACTGACAAAGATTTGGCTAAGGATTAAGTATAACTTCTCAATGGTACCAAAATTGCATTTAGATTTAAGAGGACCTACACATTTCTACAGCTACAATAATTTAAGTTATAAGTACTTCTCTCAAACAAAACCAATTACTAAGTTACATTTGTCATCTTAGCACTCATTTCACTTTTATTTTGGCTGCAGTTACATTCTGTCTTAAGCAAGTATATTCTTTTTTCTGTAGTCATTCATTTGTCAGAAATAACATTTTTATTCAAATCTTAGACCATCCTCAACCTTTATTTGTGGTAATTTGCATGTTTAACGCAAGTAATAATTCAATCTGTAATGAGATAATTAATCATAGTTGACAGTAAACAAATTAATGATTGGCATTCCTTAACAAATGGAATTACACCCCAATATAGCCAACAGCCTGTAGACGCTTTCACAAAAAGGGTGAAACAATATGGGCTAGGCCACCTCAGACATTAAATTCATCCCCGGCATTTGTATCTTTTGTTATGGCAAAGTATGAAAAATGAGATGCCTATTTGTTACAAAGAGGGGAAAATGAAATGGAAACAGCCCACTCAGCCAGAATGTGAAATAGTACATTCTTATCTTATATTGCCTGTCTGTTCTTTTCACTAGAGACGCATTAATACATGCAAACTCAAACATTGTAGTGTTTCTGTCTCACTGTGTGTGTGTGTGTTTACAGGAATGCATTTTTATCTGAATGCTTTTGTGTAAATTGATGGGAAAGGCTGATATGTACATCCATATTTGGTCAAAGTGATGATTGACGCTGCTCATCCCATGCAAGGCGACATCCCCTGTTTGCAAGAGTCAACAACACAAAGGTACCATGTCACTGTAAATTTTCATCATGTACATCATGCACCAGTCTGTAGGTAATGTTTTAATTCCTCTATCCATGTGTCCTTCAAGTTGTCCCAACCTAGCAGGGGTTATTTTATACTTCTACGCAGCTCCATAATTCTGTGTTGGCTGTGCTTCTACTGTAAATCAACATGTAGGTTGGGGAACGAATACAATGCCAAGATGTAAGGACAGCAGCAGTGCTGCATGAAACAGCATACCACTATGAAGACCACATCTGTGTTTTTACTATCTATAAACAGTTCAAAACAACTTGCTCATAGTCCCTCGTAGTGGGAGATGTTGCCCTTAGGGTCACGGGTGAATATTCTGGACACTGCAGAAATAAGAGAAGATACTACAGATTTCTTAAGCCACTGAACCAGGAGAGGTGGGATACCCTGTTAAACTTCAATGTAACAAAGTTAATGTTGTGGTAAATGTCATATTTAGACTCAGTAAATGTTCAGTCAGTTGGGAATGTGTTTATCACACTTGAATACAGCTCTATTGGAGTAGTTCTGCATTACTGGAATTTACAGATTTTGTGTAATTTTTAGAGGACGGTTTTGTTGAACTGTTTGCCTTCCATATCAAATATGATGTTTGTCCCGATGTTATCTTATAATTAAGATATATACTGAAATAAATTGATTTGTGTATGGGGTTCAAAGCAGTTCTTATTTTAAGACATGTACTTCTATATTCATACTTTGCTACTGGTGGATCCCAAAGGTGAAGGCATTTAAACGCACAGTGATGTTACTAAGTTCTAACTCTACGTCTATGGCCAAGTTTGACTGGATCAAATCTTAGACCAGTGGCTACAATAGCTTTTCCGAAGCCTCTTGACATTCACAGAAGTCTTCTTATGTTATGTGCACTTAGAATAAACTCTTTTGACAAGGAGACTCGCGAGCTGTCAAACATCCATGGAATGTTTTTAGAATTGACAGCATAACATGAATCATTAATATGGAGTCAGATTAGGGTCATGCAAATATGCATTTATTATTATTTCATTATGGTTTCTAAAACAAATCTTTTATTACACCAGAAACACACAGCTACCGTATACACATTCATGGCTCAAGACTCCCTCATGAAATATAGAAGTCAACATAGTCTTGATTATTAAAACACTTCACCAGCATCTGCTACAACATCTGCAATCTCCCATTTCTGTGAACGCTCTTGTCACAAATCTGAAGTCTCCAGCCTCTGAACAGGGAGGAGAAGCTGATTTGTTCAGACATGACATGGCATGACATTGAAATATAGAAGTCAACATAGTCTTGATTATTAAAACACTTCACCAGCATCTGCTACAACATCTGCAATCTCCCATTTCCTGTGAACGCTCTTGTCACAAAACTGAAGTTTTCAGCCTCTGAACGTGGAAGCTGATTTGTTCAGACAGGACATTATATGTGGGCAACAGCCTTGTAAGTTGCCGCTATTGATCATGGTAGATATTATACTTGACTTGAGTTAGTCCTATGTAAGAGCTTTGGGTTAAGGAGCCCTGATATTGCACCTTATTATAATAGTTAAACACAATGGAGTGTCTGTTTTCTGATGATTTTGTGTGTCTAGTAGTTCAAGTGATTATACAATTATAATTAAGTCATAGAATTGTCCCATATAAGTGTGTGACCAAACAATCAGGGTTGGGTAAAATGCACATTTCTACAGTAAGACAAAGGTTGCATACGTAGCAGTAACACAGATGGGACCTCGGATATCTAAGTGTCACTGGAATCCTGCTTCCGGCTGGAGGAATTTGTACTGACATTCCTCCCATACCATGACACACAGCAAACAAGATGTTTCATACAAACCATTATTACTTGGAGGAATGCAAAGATCTCTATCCTAGAGGAAAAGTATTTAATTTAGGCCCTGTAATGAGGACTGCAGGACAAGAGATTTCTAAAGTAAAAAAGGGAGTCTCATTCAGGTATACAGCACACATTTTTTCATCATACATCAAAGATTGATGTTGATGATGCAGTTCCTGTAGGGAGGAAAATGGGCTATGTCATTAACCACATTAGCCCTCTAAATCATTATTTGAAGGATACTATTTTAAATGAGTTATTTGCCATTGCAGACAACCCTCTTCTCCTTCTCCAAATCATCCCACTCTGTGTCAGCCAAATGATGGGAGACTTTGAATCCTAACCAGTATGTACCTGTCCTTGGAGGCTTTTTAATATATTGGAGCAGTCTGCTGTGTCTTAAGGTGTCTCAAAGTTCCATTGCGCGTAACTGGAACCCAGAGACAGACGTGACTGAGCAGGCGGCAGAGCGTGATGTTCAGCTCTGCAGGGCCCTTCTGAGAGCCGACTGAGAGCAGACGGACTCATCGTGACAAGGTTTGCCCCTAACTGAACCTGACAGACAGGTGTGAATGCCCCTGTGAGCAAATACCAATGTGGCCCATTACCGTGGCGACTGCAGCCACCTACTGGGAGACTGGCTGCCTGAGGGTTGAGATGGAACTTTCGTTGTGTTGTCGTGGTACTGGGAGCGAGTGGGCGTCTGCCAGTATCGCTATGTACAGCTATAACATTACAAAGAGAGCCATAGACATAGCCTTCCATTGGCACCAAGCTCTGTCAGATGCCTTACCACATCTCATGGTAAGAATACAGAGCAAATGTCAGAAAGCACTAGCTATAGTAACAATAAAGCACACTTTATTGGATAGACAGCTAACCTGGCAAACTTCACCAGTCTCATAGATCTTTTTCAAATAGACAATCACTTTAAGTCAGAAGATGTGTGGTTGGCAAGTACAGTCAGGCAAACAGACCTGACTGAAGACTTTTTTTCAGGGCCAGTCCGTTGCTTCACATATTCTTTTGTCAGCCAGACATATCTGCCTGCACTCTTAGATGTAAAGATGCACATTTACACGTTTAACATTCTGAGGGTCAAGAAGTTGCAGGGCAAACATAACAATTGATTAAAAGTTTTTTTTCAGAAATGTAAACAGTGTACTTTAAGAACTGCTGTGATAAAGTTCAAGCCATGACAATTTAGTGATTACTTTTTTAATAATACATTTTAGAGGTGGCTTTAAAGTAGTTATCTTTGGCCACCAGTTGTAAATGGGATTCCTGTTCATTAAGTTTGTACACTGCACTTTTGAGCATTTTAAATGTTCTAATTTAAAATATGAACATTGATGATTATACAGTTACAAACTCGTAAGTATTCCAATGTTGATTTGGATAGGCTTTTGAGGACCTCATACATCTTTACTGGAAGCACTGAAGCTACAAAACTGTCACTGTTTAACGTGATGAGACTGACAAAACTGTCAGTGTTTAAGGTGATGATAATACAAAAGAAAACAATTGTTTTGCATTATGTGTAAATTGTGACTGATTGATTTACAAAAGTAATGAGTTGGTATTTATTATGCAAGACGATATCAGTTCGCAGTCCCATGCAGTGGTTTCTATCCTCTCCAACACAACCATTAGCTTAGGTCAGAGAAACGTTTCTCATTAGTCAAATATTCTACCTTGTTTAGCGCAGAAAACCATTACTACAACGACCCTAATCTATCGTGCCAGACTGTGGGCTAAGAGAGAACAATAGACATTGGTATACAATGATTCAGGGATGACAGTGATAGAGTAAGGTAAATCTATTGACAGTTGTAATAGTTACTAATCAGTATATTGAACCAATACTGAAGAGAAAAAGACTACTACCTACTGGCAATGGTTCCTTTAGGTACTCCAGTGGTTCTGTACGGATCTCGAGGGCTTCTCAAGTCTTTACTAACTCTGAGTGTATAATGTTTCTGTAGAAATCTAACTGAGCCTCATTTGCACTGATGTTGCACCAAATGAACTCATTGCATTTTTAACAAGCCCCAGTTATTTCATGCAAGCAATTTGAACATTAAAACTGCATAAAAAAATCAGCTTGAGACTCAATTGCAATAATTAAAAATGTCTCCCACGAACCTGTTTGAAATCAAATGACTGGGAAGGAATAGAAGGGCTGGGCAGAGGAGTGGTGAGGGGAAGCAGGTTCCCTTTCTAATTTAGGTTGCGTACTAGATACCATTGCCCTTCTGATCAGATTTATTATAAAACTTTGGGAAAAAGATCAGGTAATAGGACACAGCTCTAACATGCAGCAAGGGACTTTAGTCCACTTGATCTTGATATAATTCAAAGCCATATTGGTAAACCAGACAGTGTCAAATATCTAGCTTTAGGTGCCGAAAAAAGATATTCAAACGAAGGATTGCCTACTGCCTAAAATCATGTTTTCTCATGGGTCAGAGAGAAGCTTGGCAGTTTTTTTTATTCCTTTAGTCAATGCATAAATGTGTCTGTGTTCTATTACTGAGAACATCACGCTTCAGTACTATCACTGTACTCCAGAGAGTGAAAGAGAGACAGAAGTCTAACAAACAAAAAGCATGATAAGCTCAGCCTGTCCTGCTTCTTGAGAGGTTGCTGAAATCCAGTGATTATTACAAGAGGACAAATCCATCAGCTGAAAAATTTAACATTACAGTCTCTGAATATCTACAGCCACTTTATTTGCCTGATTCATTTCCCAGGGTTGTCATGGAAGCAGCAACTTACATTTCTTGAAAATAAATAATAATAAACCGAGACATATTCCCCTATCCGTCCTAAAATTCCAGTCTTTATATTTCTGTCATTATACATTTTAGCTATATACACTAGTACTTGTATAACAATTAATATTATTGTGGAACCCTTCAATGATAATGTTTCAGAACTGGCTCCACTAAAATGCTTAATAGGGAGTTATTTTGCTGTTACTTAATTTAAAATTGCGGCAAACTACAGTAATGGAGGAACAATGCTTGCAGGTAAAGTGAGCGTGATGTCAGCAGGGATCCTAGTTGATTTGTTATCCATGTTTAGAGAAGCTCCCCTGGGAGGAAAGTCTGATTGATGCTTGTGGGTGGCATGACAACCCCCTCATGTGTGACAGGAACTGTCTATTGTTTTGTTTTTTCATTTAATACTGTATATTATACACTGAATTTCTTTCATTCTACAAAATGAACATAGACGCACAGATAAAAATGTAAAATCCAGATAATTGCCGGGAGAGTGCGATGCAATTTCATAGGGACATTGAGAGAGGTTTGTTGGATGCGAAAGACAAACATGTTAAATATAATTCAAATGGGGAATTTTTATTTGTTCTAAAATAAGACATTGTCCGAAGCTCCTGAATCCAGTTTAGGAGCCCCTTTAATGTTGTTCAGTTAGTTGGCAGAACAGTAAAGACAGGGCCCTTCTCATTACTTAAAATGTTTGCCTTTCAAGGGAGAAAGGAAAGAGTTTCACTTAACCTGAAAGTATAGTTAAAAGGAGAGCCAAGTTTTGGAGGACAACAGTGTTCCTTTAATCTGTGTCCAGTAGGACAGTTCAAGCCTTTCCGAATCCTCCACTGCTCCGTCCGTCAAAGACTGCTGTTTATTGTCTCATGTCTGGTAGTCTGGTTTAGTCTGGAACTCTTCGGAGATGTGCAGACAATGACAGAATGCCCCCACAAGTTTCTCGAACGATGAGACGGACGGAGCAATCAGAAAAGACATACAGTGACGGTTTAGGCATCAAGGACAGTGAGAAAGTCATATTGTCAATGAAAACCTGATAGCTGAGGTGAAAGGACTATGGACCATTCACAACAGACATCGCCCGTTGTATCATCACTCATTACATTCACAGTGAACATGTATGACATTCACCTATAGTACCAGTCCAATCTTACCCATGGATAAGTGCGCCCAATCTCTTGATGGTTACTTTACAAGGAATGAACTGATGGTATTCTTTCTTATATGAAAGACTCCTACATGGACGAACTGATGGTTTTCTGCTCAATAAAGAAGCATCTTTTCTTTTACATTCCAAATATTACCTCTCAAAAGTATTCACCTCTTTGGACTTTGCCACAGTTTATTGTGTTACAACATGAAATCAAAACAGATTTAATAGAATTTTGGACAATGATTGTGTATATATTCACCCCTTTTGCTCTGACACACCTCAATGAGCTGTGGTGCATTTGATTGCCTATAGAAGTCACTTAATTAAATGGAGCCCTGCTGTGTGTAATTAAGGTGTTTGTCATGATTTTAGGTTAAATACACCTGCCTCTGGTAGGTCTGACATGATTTAAGGTAAAATTCAACGTGGGCATATTTTTTGCAATATAAGTTGAATATAGGGTTTAAATAATTTGCACAGCAATCAATCAAATGTATTGCCAAAGCCCATTTTACAACAGTAGTTGGCATAAAGTGCATTTACAAAAACACCCAGCCACATCATTGCATTCTGTTTTTATTTACATTTTACCCAGCATCCCAACTATTTTGGAAACGGGTTTGTACTGTACCTTAATTGCACATAGGTTGACTCCATCCAACTAAGTACATGACTTTTGGTCGCACCGCATCTCATTAAGGTATGTCATATCAAGGAGGTGAATACTTATTCAATCATTTATATTTCATTAAATCCATCCTGATTTCATGTTGTAACACAAACATAACTGGAAATGTCCAATGGGGCTAGATTCTTTTGACAGCAACTGTTTGTCTCTAACATTATTTGGTGGAAAGGTACATACATATTACCAAACATTGCACGTGTTGCTGGAATGAGAAGCACTGTTGTGCTCTTTTGTATTTACTTAAATAATTGAAGGAT
>JACXGJ010009708.1:0-23740 GCA_016801105.1 Esox niger | reverse complement strand
GAGATGTGTCCTGACTGTGGAAGATCGGGAGATGTGTCCTGACTGTGGAAGTTCGGGAGATGTGTCCTGACTGTGGAAGATCGGGAGATGTGTCCTGACTGTGGAAGTTCTGGAGCTGTGTCCTGACTTTGGAAGTTCGGGAGATGTGTCCTGACTGTGGAAGTTCGGGAGATGTGTCCTGACTGTGGGAGATCGGGAGATGTGTCCTGATTGTGGAAGTTCGGGAGATGTGTCCTGACTGTGGAATATCGGGAGATGTGTCCTGACTATGGAATATCGGGAGATGTGTCCTGACTGTGGAAGATCGGGAGATGTGTCCTTAGTGTGGAAGATCGGGAGATGTGTCCTGACTGTGGAAGATGTGTGTGTATGTGTATCCTGCGATGCACATCCCACCAGGGTGCTTAACTTCCTGTCACGTTCCCGCCGAGGCGTTTAGGTTCAGCTAACTTCCACCATTGTGCTGACAGATGCGGAGCACCTCCCTGTATGGGCCGGATGTGTGATATGTTTTTTTGCTGACTTAAAGATAGATAGCAAGCAAGCAAGTTAATTTATAAAACACAATTCATCCATAGCAAGTTTAGTTATATAGCACAGTTCATACATAGAAGCATTCCAATGTGCTTTACAAAGAAAAAGAAAAATATATACAGAAATACAATAGCATAAAGACAAATACTCAAAGGAAAACATCAAAAATATTTTGAACCTGGATTTAAAATTGTTATGTTTGGAGCATATCTAAAATCGTCTGGTAGTTAATTCCAGTTGTGTGCAGCATAACTGCTAAACACAGCTTGACCATGTTTAGTTTGGACTCAGGGCTCAACTAGCTGACCTGTGTTCATGGATCTAAGAGCCCTGCTCAGTTAATATTCTTCAAACATCAGAAATGTATTCAGGGCCTAAACCATTCAGTGATTTATAAACTAAAAGCACCACTTTAAAATCTATTCTGTAACAGACTGGTAGCCAATGCAAAGATTTAGGAACCGGAGTGATGTGCTCGGTTCTCTTTTTCCTGATTAATATACAGTCCCACTATTGATCTATTAGTCACCTAAAATTGAGTTGTTTTGATTAGATGGGGCACACATCAGTACACGACATAGTACACACTTTTCTGGGACACTGTTTCGGCTCAACAGCGCCACTTTTAAAAAACAAAAATAGCGGAATGCATCTTTAATTTCAGTGTTTTCCTTGAATGCCCAAACTGATAATAACAGTTACTCCTTTTGGTTGTTTGGGGGGGCATCCAACACACTCAGCCGGACATTGACAATGCATTCATTACAGATCCCTGCTGTAAGCAATCAGAAAGGCAGAATGTTGTTAAAATACAACATGAAATCTTGAATGTGCCCTCTGGTGTCATTTCAGGGTAAAACAACTCTTTTTTAATTTAAGGGAGGTAATGCTGAAACCAAATGTCTATTTTCTGGATGACACCTGCATCAACATAATTATTAAACAATAGAAAATATGGGGAGCCCTCCCCAAAAAATGTAAACTTGAACACACAATTCATAACATACAACATATTGTTCATGGAAATATTCCTCAAACGTTCTTTAGAATTTCAAACCAATTCATTCAATGTAAAGTGAATTTATTCCAAATGTGATGTGCAGAAAAACTAAAACCTTGTCTACTTAACTCTCTTAAGATCGCAGATATCTCCAGAGTTAACCATCCCTGCAACCGTATTTGCTAGTTTGTACTACTGTAGATCAGCAGAGAAGAAATGTATGGTGGTAATTTATGCCGGAGTGCTTTGAAAACCAAAAGCCACATCTTGTCATACAATGCTGCGTGTTGTAACAATCACCTGTAATAAAGCCAATAAACTGCATAAACTATGATGAACAGAATTCAAAGGTTTTAACACTGAGGTAGAATGATATAAATGATATTGCCATAATCACTTTACATATCACACAACACAGAGGGACAATCATTTGATTACATTTAACCAGCTGTTATGAAACATTCGGTTGGGCATCAAAGGCAAACAAAGACGTCGTATCGATGTGGTTTGAAATGGATGGCTCACCTTGGTCACACGGGGAGAAACACGAGAGACAAATGGCTTCGCGATGGCACGTAATAGCATTGTAGATTACCAATCAATGTCTCTGCAGCTAGAATAATAGAGAGTTCAGTGAATGATATTATCAGACAGCAGCACGAAGGCATATGGGGGTTTATGAGGAATTCAATACAGAGGGTCTGCAGTGCAGTGAATAGGTACCAGGTGCCGCAGCGCTAATTCAATCAACCCAAAGCCAGAGTCTATGAAAGCTAGTTTCCATAAACTCCCAGTTTGGTTTCTCTCAGACATTTGCCCTCGTCTCTCAGTTACATTTAATGGCGCAGTCCGTTAGCTGGACATGCGAAACCAAGAAGAAAAATGATCTAATTGACAGAGAAAAAGTGACGGTTACACTGTGATGTCACAAAGTACTGATTGAATACCTTATATTGTTGATTCTGGTGGTGAAGGAGTATCAATCAACTAGACTGTCTGGTGACTGATGGTGGTGAACGAGAGCAGGCCACAGAGAGGCCAGTGGAGTAACCTTCAAGGGCATTGTAAATATCTTGATATATCTGTATGTACAGGAAGGGAGGTCCAATTTGTTAGTTTACCTTTGTAATAAAGTGTAGGGAAATATCATAAACAGAAACTCTTAACACTGAAGAGGTTGCATACAAATACAGCAACTACCATAGTAATTCTCAGAAAAATGTCTTAAGATTATTTTTAGATTCAAATGGGAAGAAAGTATTCTTACAAAAACCTAATTTCAGTCCATAGAATCTGGTTCCACGGAAAGCTCCAATAACATTCAGCACACTTCAGGTGCTTACGTTTGTGGTTTGGTGACATGAAAGTGATCAAGCTGAGAAGCAACAACAAAATGGTCGCAGACTTTTTAAATTCCATTTCACAAGTGTGCCAATAATTCAGAAAAGCACTTATATTCACACCTTTCGAGAGACCTGTCTCAGACGTCATGTAAAAAAACAACATAATTGCAGTGTTGAGCCAGTACATAAAGAATACCAACAGCCACTCTAATGCACCCTAGATGTGGAAAAACGCTGCTTGCAGCTTTTATTTAGTTTCAGTAATTGTCCATAATTGATGGTTACAATTTCGTGTAATTAACTTCAATTTTCTCATGTTCTGCACTGACGATCATCATTGGTTCAGTAAGCTAATGAGGGCACGGTATATAGTGCAGTATGGACGTGCCATTCTTGCCAGCCTGATAGGCTTTTTACTCTGGCATTACAATTCACATGTATTTGTATTACATTTTTTACAAATGTCTCATTTTAGCAGATCCGCAGTGAAAAGGTATGTTATGAAAATACATGACGTGTCTCTAAAAACCCCTCTCTAACCTCTGCATCCTACAGTCCTGTCACGAAAACAGTCAGATGTATAATAAAAACGTATTATTCATTCTTCCACAGCTGACAGGGCATTTGGAGTGGAGGGCAGGTTAATGGTTTATGGAGAGAAAAGTGTTAGTCAGCAGAAAACGCTTCCTGTCCTTTGGCATTTGTCATCTCTGTCCTTGGTCACACCCATCCCACGTGTACAGCAACATGTGTCGGAGCAGCTGTACTGGTCGTCAGTCAAGGTCCACGCTGGCCCACGCTGGCCTCTTTCCTGAACCAAAGCATTCATTTTTGAGTGAGCCTCCTAAGATGTTTCGGTTGCGTTTTTGTTATTTTTGCTTATTTTTTGTGGATTTGCATCAATATGAGTGCTGGGGTATATAACAAACGCATTGGCAACTAGTTTGCTCCCAAAAGACACCACCAAATTGTTGAAGGGAGCCACGACAATGGGCCAGTCAAACGGTCAACCCAAAATTAGCCCCTCCGTCCTCCACTCCACCCTTGGCCTTCTATTTGTGGGTCAATGCACGCCTCCGCCATTTCCACAAATGTCCCAAAGCTGAGTGAAAATGGGTTTAACGGAGAATTAGGCCATCCAGTCGCCCCTACGATTGAGTCCCAGTGCAGTTTCACATTAACAAACAGATTGGTGAGCCTAGTGATAAGAATTGCACTCATTCCATAAGGGCATTTTGATCAGGCCTCCACTTCCTAACTTGTTCCTCTCCAAGGTACGGTGAACATGTCAGCAGGAGTGATGAATCATTCTACGCAACCGAGTTTTATGTTCCAATAGTGTATTATACATTTTGAATTATTTTTGTATATTGTCCATTGCTAACTGAATCAAATTCAGTAAAATAGGTTCTGAATCTGCTTTTTCAAAGACACTTGATAGGAATCTGCAGGGTGGTTCTAAAAGGCTGAGGGCAGAACCATTCTGAGAAGGAAATCAAACGCAATGCGGGGCTGACGTGGAAATGTCTTACGTATTTATCCCTTTAAAATACACGTGGGTTCTTTACCTCGCTTTATATCCTCAGAACACATTTGGAAACGGTTCAACATGTTTAAAACAGGCTCAGATCAATCAGGTAAACAAAAATGGAAGAAATTCCCAGACGGTTCCTTAAAAAAGCCAAAATATTTACAAACCAACAAAAGCTTTTTAATAAACCCTTAACGGTTCTTTTACTTAGTCATAATTCCCCCTTCCTCAAAAATAATTCCCGGAAGGAACCTTTCGGGGAAGGTCTTGTGAGATTCCTTTTCTATTCCTCTCCAACATTTTCAATCTGGAATATGGGTGTTTATGTGGAATGTGGAATAGTGTATATTTCCAATTAATGGCATCCAACTTGAATCAACCTAATACTCCATTGTCCAGGAAGAGGGTGACCTCTTGACATTCTAGCCACGTCACATCATTGCAAAGGTGTTGAGATCAAATCCCTGCAACTAGATCCTGCAAATTGTAATGTTGAGATGTAGAAATGGGATTCAACTCCTACATTATTGAGGCTCTGCGTCATATTATCATACAATTCCTATCAAGGCAATGCTCAGAAAGACAATGTTACCACATAACGACGCTGCTGAAATCCAAAAACAAGTCATTTCAACCCGACACACTGCTAAGCATTCCTCAGCAATGACTGTATAAATGCTCTTTAAAGCCACATTTATTATTTAGAGCACTGAGTCTGATTAGCATACAATTCTTATTCAAGCAACGTTCTGACTAAACTCCATCAACTATCCTTAAGGCCTGGTACACCTCCAATCCGTACGTCTCCAACACTGACTTAGTTATCAACCCACTAACTTCTTCATGGTGGCGTTTAACGGAGAGAGAATCAAACCTCTGCCTTCTTCAAGTGATAGACAAAGCTGGGCACAGCTGTTAGAATGATGAGACAGAAAGAAAGCGTGTCTAACACATCACTCACACATTAACAGCATAGTGATATGGAATGGACTGAACGCAGCTGTTGCTTTGACCTCGGGTCAAAGCAACAGTTTAACAGCTCATTGTTTGAGTCACGTGATCAACCACTTCCTGGTTCCCTCCTGATTTGGACAATTATAGCATAACACAGAGGAGTGCGCGTCTCAACAGCACCAATGTTATGGCCAAACTCTGCCTAGATCCTTAAAACCAGATCTTTACTGTATACAGAGTCTACTTCTGCAAGGTGAGATGATGGATACTGTGTCTCTATGTGAGGGACTAGGTGTTTTGCCAGAAACTACTAACACACTTTGTGCAATGCCTTGAGGCTCCCACTGGGGGGTGAGCAACTTTGATTCAGTCATGACCAATGGCTGGGGGGTTGGAAGACAAGTCATTTATACAATGCAAATGAAATACAGCTGATGCCAATATGAGACTGCATTTGACATTAACATATAATCTATTTATAAACGATCACAAAAAACATTTTGTATTTTATTCATGGGCGCACCTGGGAATAGATTCCCTAGATATGTTTTGGGGGGTGATTTGAAAGTAATCTTCCTCCAGGGCACATGTACTGCTACAGCATGGATGATATACTTTGCACTGCCCTCAAGTAGAGACACACTTCTCTAACTATTCTCAGGGTCTTCATCAAATGAAGCATTCTAATTCTGTAAAAAACGTTTTAAAAACCAATACATATGTCTAAAAACCCAGTGGATGAAGGTGAATGCTAAAAGTAAGCCTGGATGTGGATTAGGAGAGTGGCAGGTTATGTTTGCAATTCACTCCTTTTCCACATTGAGAACACATTGCACGCGTATCACCTCAAGACGTGTAAAAAGAAGGGTGGATAGAACATAATATTAAATATTTTAAAAGGAACAAATATGTAGCCAACGAATACCAAACAAGGACAACGATTGATAAGAGTGGCTAGTTCATTCAGTCATGCATACACAAGGAACTCAAAGCTCCATAACCACTTCAGCCCCAGTGAATACTAGCGAGGCGGTCTTGTCCCTCCATTGCCTGCTGTCTACCATCTGCTCATTTGTCTCACTGATGGTGAGTAAGGGACTGTTTTCCTGGCTGGCCTGTCTCAGAGCTTCTCCCTGTACGCTGCATCATGGTTGTGTTTGAGTTTTGCATTCCATGCAGTTAAGTAGAGGAGGTAACTTAACACACTCCCCTGAAGGATGCCTGTGTTCCAGTTGGGTAGAGGAGGGGACTTATCACACACCCCTGAGGGATGCCTGTGTTCCAGTTGGTTAGAGAAGGGGACTTAACACACGCCCCTGAGGGATGCCTGTGTTCCAGTTGGTTAGAGAAGGGGACTTAACACACGCCCCTGAGGAATGCCTGTGTTCCAGTTGGGTAGAGGAGGGGACTTATCACACACCCCTGAGGGATGCCTGTGTTCCAGTTGGTTAGAGAAGGGGACTTAACACACGCCCCTGAGGAATGCCTGTGTTCCAGGGCAGCATGCCAGATCGATTTAGTCTTATGGAAGTAGCATTTTCCCCTAATGTATTGGTTCTTATTATTCCTGCAAACTTCAAGCAGCCAAAATAGAATAGCTGCACGTTGGTTCTGTCCCAAGGGCCGCCTCATCGCCGGCCATCAGTCTGCCCCTCATCTCAATGGATGGCTAGCATGCCAAAATCCCAAATTAGCCCATTCATAACATGTACAAAAGCTTTCTGTCAGGTTTAATTTGTGTAAGTTTACAGTAATTGCGTTTCTCCATGCAAAACATTTTGTGTGGTTTTTTTGTTTGTTTGTTTGTGTCACTGTATGGTCTTAGAATTTCCATGCTGGAAACCCCCTGGGGTCACGGCATTGTTCTGGAACAAAGACTCAATCCTAACGCCGTGGAACACAAGGTTGTTTTCCCTGGTCAGCATCCAGAACTTCTCACTCTCCTGCCAACTCCCATGCTAGTTTCATGTCTTCCGACTAAAGAACTACCAGGGCACACACACACAAACACACACACACTCACACATGTATACAAACACATGTAGGATTTTTGTCCATGTAGGAACCAGTAAAAAAATATTTCTTATTTTGCTTATCTGCTCACTATAACCCTAACCTAACCCTCAGAAACCTATCCTTTATACCAAAACCTAAACACACCCCAATTCAAACACTGACGCCAATTGAATGTTTTAATGTAAGACCAACACCTTAGAAACAACATTTGTCCTTGTGAGGACTAGCTTAAAATGTTGTGGGGACTGAATTGTCAGGTTTCACTATCATTGTGGGGACTCCGGGTAGTAAAATCAAGGACACACATTGGAACTATCAAGGGAATTGGCCCATTATTTAGACATTTAGCAAAAAAGACATGACAGAGGTGGCTTAGTTCCATGGCACCAAGGGAAAAAAATACAGAAAAATCCAGAATGTAATAAAGGTGTTAGAGATTAACTCAGGCCAAATCTTCAAAGACACCTTATCTTACATGGTGTCCAATGGTCAAGAGGACATTGACCAGCGACACCAGCACAGGAAATGTCCGTTGTCCCCCCTTTTTTGTTTCCCATATTGTTATGTACACCTTCAAACCTTCAAAGATACAAAAACAGTACAGTAGAATTTTAGTCTGAGAAGTTGTCTCAAGAGATTGAGTTTACCAATGATCTCATCAGGTTGATTACGTATGTTTTGAGTTTACCGAGGATCTCGCCAGGTTGATTACGTATGTTTTGAGTTTACAGATGATCTTGTCAGGTTGATTACGTATGTTTTGAGTTTACAGATGATCTTGTCAGGTTGATTACGTATGTTTTGAGTTTACCGAGGATCTCATCAGGTTGATTACGTATGTTTTGAGTTTACCGAGGATCTCGCCAGGTTGATTATGTATGTTTTGAGTTTACCGAGGATCTCGTCAGGTGGATTACGTATGTTTTGAGTTTACAGATGATCTCATCAGGTTGATTACGTATGTTTTGAGTTTACCAAGGATCTCGCCAGGTTGATTACGTATGTTTTGAGTTTACCGAGGATCTCGTCAGGTTGATTATGTATGTTTTGAGTTTACCGAGGATCTCGTCAGGTGGATTACGTATGTTTTGAGTTTACAGATGATCTTGTCAGGTTGATTACGTATGTTTTGAGTTTACCAAGGACCAAGGATTTACCAAGACTCAAGTCTCTCGGCTGCAGAATGGAGCGTCCTAGGACAGAGCAAATGCAGCCGTTTGTGTTCCAGGGCTACGTCAAAGAAACAACAGCATCACAAACGTCCCTCGGAGTGCAAGAGGGGAAAGCCAAGGTTAACTGCAAGGCGATACACACCTCTACACAATCTAATTGAAATATACACAACACCGCAATGTCAAGGACAATGGCACAACCTGCAGTGCATCGAATCACGCACACACACACACACACACACACACACACACACGTACACACATTGGATCAATTGAAACCGGATAATATATATAGACTGAGCAATTTGAGTTGTGAAGCTCAAGGTGTTCAATGTGTCATCCTGACACCAGCACCAAGCTAACACATTCACAGAATCACACAACGGGACGTTTGAAATCCTCAGCAGCAGGGTGGAAAATGGATTCATGCACTAACATGCATACACGCACACAGATCAACATAAAGAATGTAAGATAAATACATATAGACAAATAAAATAAATGCAGTGGGAGACATGTACAGCACATACATATAACACATACAGTCTAACGTAACAGAGGAAATAAGGCAAAACAAAGTTAAATAAATATGTATAACATTTAAAACGATGTGCAAACATGAAATACCTAAATCTTTATGAGACAGAAGGTAAAAATGTGCTCCAACAACACATTCACCTGTATCCCATAATGCCTATTACATTTTAAATAACAAATTATTGTTGATAATTGGTTTCTTATTGACTAAAAGTGAGTTGTACAATAAATATTATATCTGACATACGTGACAGTTAATGTCCTCGGGGACAGATTCATGGAACATCTAATCCTGACGTACAAGGCCATAAAAACACAACGCTTAAAAACGCCAAAGATTTATGCCACTATTTATAGAGTTAATTTCGCAGATTTCAACGAACAATAACATGAGTAAACAATTCACTTTTCATTTTTATTGACATGATTTATTAGTTAATGTATGCTTTCTCGCGTTCTGGTTGCTATGGACGTGACCCAGTCGTTCGTTCGATTAATTCTGTATTGATGGAAACGCCTGCATAGTGATAGAATTAACGACTCAGTAGCGTCCCGCCATCAATATTGAATTAATCGAATCAACGACTGGATCGTGTCTGTACAATACTCTTTAGCAACTATGGGAAAGCAGACATACACGAATAATTAAATATATATCACTATAATATATTTCTCCCAACGAAAAACATTTTATTTCCACAAGTACATTTTTGTTTATGATGTTGTTTGTTGGCAACTGTGATAGGCTAGTCTATAAGATGGATCAACACCCCTGTTCTGCACATTACTTTGGAGCAATGAACTCCGCGAAGGGGCAAGGCTACATTATTTTTAAGGTAATGCAAAGAATTGCAGTGTTTCTTCTGTGTGTGTAGTCACGTGCTGACATCTTCATTCATCTGAGACTGGACCGGCATCTGGAGGTACAGGGGCAACAGCCCTAGGAGCTTTCGTAGGGAGGGCGAAAACACTGTAAGTCATTAAAATGATTACCAGCACAGTAATGGATTTAAAAAAAATTATACCACCAAAAGCTTTTTTTTCATGCAGCATAGCATACAGAATTTGATTAGCTTCAAAATGTTTTTTTTCATCCCCGCTGCAAACCCGTTAGTAACGTAATATGGAAAATGAAAGGTGCTGTAGCCATGGTAACTGTGTTATCGCCGTTCCTGAGACAAGAGCCTCCTCCACAAGGCTTGCATGCCCCCGCGTCTCCTCGCGACTACGGTAGTGCCTCCGTGAAAAGCCTCCTCTGTTCCATGTACAAAGATTACCAACATTTGTTCCTACTTGTATTGCTAGGTCAGCGTGACTGTAACACACAGCATAATTAACTGAACTGTATAAGGGGAAGCTGAGAGGTAGCTGTGGAGACTGAGGCATTTTGGGTCTACTTCAAACGGATGTGTACATTTTGGCCCTTGGTGGCACCGGTGACACAACGGAACAGAGACGTCAGGGACTAGATTCATTACTCACATGCCTTGTGTTGGGAGTTGGGACGGTTGATTCTGGTAATCGGTTAGAATTAGCTGTCCCATATAAAACAGTTGTGCTCCTCCAGTATCTTCAAGTGTCTGACAGCCTGGAGTAGGTCAAGTGTACAGGAGGCATCAATCGGAGATTGGAAAATATGGAGATGGATATAATCAGAAAGCCGTGCTATTACTCTGCAGCTTTAAAACAAGCATTTTCGTTTGAAACACAATAAAATACTTAAATATTCAGAAAGTAAATTAGTGTGATCGGGGGAAATTATTCAGTGGGGTATTATGTTTAATAAGGTATAACACATGTGTCTCAAGCTATCGATCCGGACCAATGTCAAAGACAAACAACAACAGTTATTTGAATTTTGTATTTTCCTGTCATTTTCCTTATTTTCTATTAAGGTATACAGGCATTCTCAACCGTCTGAATATGTTACAAGACGGGGGGGCTTGCCTATGCCGTTTTAGTACTGAAGTTGCTGTGCCACAGTGCAAAATGAATTTGAAAGCAACTTAACGGGAGCATGACTCCACGAAACCAGTTAACCAGTTGTTTTTCTACTTAAAAACTGTTTTCTGTGGGTTCTACATACCACTTGTAGATAACCATGAACATTAGCCTATCGGACACAAAAAACATACTCAAATTAATTTAGTAGGGGGAAAGGGTATGTTGTGTCTCACTCATGCAAAGACACACACACGCGCGCACGCACACACACCCACACACACACACACACACAAACACTGACTGACTGCATTGCAGATTTGATTTGATAAATGAGCAGTGACAATAGAATTTGTTGTGAAATTTGTATCCTAAAGTGTTTGAATTGACGAAGCCCTTGACTGAACCGACCCTTATGATGAGTTGAACAGGGCAACGGATCTGTTCTGAAAGGTTCATATGAACTGAACTGGGCGGAACCATATTTCTCAAAGAAAACCACCGCAATCTGTAAACTGCTAGAATGGCTAGGATACACAGTGAAAAGAATGGATAACCAACAGATACTTTGAAACAGGGTTCACACTCACTTCAAGCTTGCCGAATGGGGGTTGTTGGCGATGACGAGGGTTGTATTGCAATGAAATGTGTTTCCATCCACCTGTTTTTGCTGCCGCCAGACAGCCTCAGTGAGATTAATGCACACTCACGGACTGGAACCCGTAGCGTACCACACTACTCTTACAGAGTGTGCTGCTGTGAGTGACTCAACATTCAGAGACACCATATGCCCGAACAGAAGCACAACATTTAAACAAATCCTTAAACGTTCAAAAAGCAATATTTCAAAGGCATTTCTATCAGGTAGCTGCTAATAAGTTGGTTATTTGCTATTCTAATAAAGCCGTTTAATTCTTAAATTTATTTTTGCATTTTTTGCATGATATTTATTTTTATTAGTCAATAATTTAGAAAACTTAAAGACTTCGAGAAGCATGTAGAAAATGTCATGGGGTTGACATTTAGCGCACTGCACCTGTGGCTGCATAGCCTATTGACATAATGGTTGCCTGATAAATAGGACCTAACTGACCAGGTACCCCTGCAGTCATTTACAATTCAGGTCACACACATCTGTTCACAGGCACTGTGGTGGCACCGGGCTGACCTCCAAGCATCCAGGCTATAGCGACGTAGCGTAGCGCACAATACAACAGACGCGTGCATCCTACCTTCCATCACCACCACCTCGGTGTTGAAAGACACCTCTTTGTTTGAAGAGCTCGGGGTGGGTTCATCTCCCTCGAACAGTTGGTTCACCTCGCCCTGGATGTCTGACACGTTCCGGTCTCCGTCGCTCCTGGAGAAGGCGGTCACGGTGAACCTCTGGCTCATCGTGTCGCCGTCGGTACCCCACAAATTGAAGAGAAGCGGCGGGTCTCCTGCCTTGACTGAGACCGGGTGGTGGAATTCACTGAGTATACAGTCGCAGACAGGCAGACACTCCGGTCATCTAGTGTGATATACCGACCGGGGTATATCTCCAAGGTATCATCGACAAGCTCTCTATCTGCAACAAGTTTCCCAATATGTTGTGTTTTTAAAATTGCGTGGTTTTGCTCGTTCGTATAAGATGTTGAATGATGAGAAAGCTATCACATCAACCGGTGTCTGGAAACTGCGGCGCGTCTGGGTCCTAGAGCGAGATATCGTGGAGAAGATCAGGAGACTGAGCTACAGTAGACAACCATTCTCATGAATATCAACATGTGAGATCTGCTTTCCACTATCAGTGAAGTGATAGAAAATTATACTGCTACACAAAATATAACATCATGTCCATTTTAGCATGGGTGGTTGATTTTAAGACAACTGTGCTTTTCTGAAAATTAAAAAGCAAATTAGAAAGCTAAGTAAATTGAGTCATATGACAGATATTCATATTTTTACAAACCTACATGCATAGGATAAAATATAGATAGTAATAGGATTAGGATTAGTTATAATAATTTTAATAATCAAGTAAAATGGCACTACCATTCAAACGTTTAGGTTCACTTAGAAATATATTTCTTAAGAAAATAATTTTTGTTCATTTAAATAACATCAAATTGATTAGACAAACAATGTAGACATTGTTAATGTTGGAAATTACTATTATAACTGGAAATGGCTGACTTTCAATTGAATATCTAAGGCAGGGTTCGCCAACCCATTCCACAGAGGGCCCTGTGTCTGCAGATTTTTATTTTTTTTTCCAATGAATTGGTTCCCAAATCACACCTAAACAACCAGGTGAAGTTAGAAACTACCCAATTAGTAACTTAATTAGTCAATCAAGTACACGGAGAGAGTGAAAACCTACAGACACACGGCCCTCAGTGGAATCGTTTGGACACCCCTGATCTAAAGCATACAGAGGCCCATTATCAGCAATCATCTCTCTTGTGTTTCAATAGCACATTGTGTTTGCTAATCGAAGTTTATAATTTTCAAAGCCAAATTGATCATAACAAATTCCTTCTGAAAATATGTTAGCACAGCTGAAAACTGTTGTGCTGAATAAAGAAGCAATACAATTGGCCTTCTTTAGACTGAATGTCTGGAGCATCAGCAGTTGTGGGGTCCGATTAGAGGAATCCCTGATGAACTTTTTTCTGAAACTCATCAGTCTATTCTTGTTCACAGAACAGCACAGACTGTCTCTAACCAGAATACAAAGAGGAGAGGGTGGCTGCTGCGCACAACTGAGCAAGAGGATAAATAAATTAGTGTCCGTTTTGACCAGGCACCTCCCAGGTCCTCAACAGGCAGATTCATTAAATACCAACAGCAAAACATCAGGATCAACGTCAACAGTGAAGAGGTGACTCTTGGATGTGGCCTTTTAGGCAAAGTTACCAAGAAAAAGCCATTGTCTCAGACTGGCCAATAAAATGAAAAGATTAAGATAGGCAAAAAAATAGAGAAACTGGACAGAGGAAGCTAATTAAAAAAATGTGTCATGGACAGACATGTGATAAGTGTTTGGATCACACACAGCATTTATCAGATGCAGACCAAATGAAAAGATGCCGGAGGGGTGAATGACACCATCTGTCAAGCATGGTGGAGGCAATGTGATGGTCTGTGCACGTTTTTCTGGTGGTAAAGTGGGAGATTCGTTCATGGTAAAAGGGATCATGACAAAGGAAGGCTGTCCCTCCATTTTTCAATGCCTGTGGATACTGCTTCATTGGAGCCAATTTCCTCTTACTATAGGGCAATGGCCCAAAGCACAATTCAAAACCATGCAGTAACTATTTAGGGAAGAAGCAGTCAGCTGGTATTCTGTCTATATTGGACGTGGCCAGCACAGACACCAGATCTCAACCCTATTGAGCTGTTGTGGGCGAAGCTTGACTGTATGGTACGTGAGAAGTGCCCATCATGTGTGAGGTGCTTCAGGAAGCATGTGGTGAAATCTCTTCAGATTACCTCAACAAATTGGCAACTAGAATGCCAAAGGTCTCTATGTACCATCCAGGGGTTTGAATTTGTTCTTTGCTTAGCAGCAAAGTTGGTCAAACAATTATATATTTTTATTTGTGGGACCAAGCTAGATTGTAGGCCTAGATTTAGTTGATTTAAATTTTGTGCCAAATTGTTTGGTGAAGACGTAATGTGGGTGCATTCGTGCCATTAGGTCTGTCCTGACTATTCGATGCATGCACCAAGTAGTGTAAAAAAATAACATAAGATAGGTAATGAGATGAAACAAAGAAATAGCATATTAAACGGAACAATTCTGTGTGTGAGTGCTTCGCGAATACAGGCGCTTTTGATTCTGCTACTTCCACCCAAACAGGAGCAAACGTCCCTTAACTCAGTTGTATTATGTTTTCTGGAAACAGTTCGTTCAGTACAAAAAGTACCGGTACATAGCAAACCTTCAAGCTGAATGAACAAACCCCGTGCCATGCCATAAGGAAATCACGTGATGACGCCGGACATTATCTTGAGGTTTACTGGAATTTTGCGTGTAGTAACATTGGTATTGAGCTAAATGGTCTATAATACATGCGTGTTTTATTTGATTTATCTGAAAATCTCCATTATAACGTTGTGACCTTAACGTATAGATAGCATACTCTGGTTTATTTACCTGTTTTGTTTATGGATTTTTAAATGAGAGCAATTTGATTGGGTTAGTTGATGGTGTGGACTTCGCACGCATAAACGATGTGTTCGAGTTTATAATTAAACACCTGTCATGTTCAAACTCAGCGATTAGTCTTCAGTTTTTGTAATTGTGTAACAGCTTTTTTCACCCGTTTGCCTCTGCAATTTTAAGTTAATCAGCTCAGCGTTCACTGTTTTATGTTTCCCGCTTATCAAAACGCTGAAACTGGAATAGTGAATAAGTGAACAGACAACATCTAAAAAAGTAAGTTAGCCTTAAACAGGCCTACATAAGATAAGTTAATTATGTCAATCATATACTATTTTTCTTGTTAAGTTGTATTAGTGGGATATTACGTTGTTATCAAAACTCGTTTTGGCCTGTTCTTTCTGTGTTATAACAGTAAATATGAAACAGTATAATGGCTTTACTGGACTGATAGCAAGTATTTGTATAGTACCATATTGTTTAGAAAATCTAAATCTCCCTAGAACTTTTAATTCGTTTTAATTTAACATTTTCCTATATTATTATTTAGATAATTTAATGTGTAATATGGTATAATACTGGAATAATCCACAGGCTTTAGCTTCACGTTTTGGGGATATATACTGCACAAACAAAATGTTAATCCCATGTTCATGAGCTGAAATTAAAAAGAAATATTTCCATGCACAGAAAAAAGCTACTTTATCTCACATCATATCCATAGCTCAGGACATAATGAATTTATTCAAATCGACTGATTTCCTTATATGAACTGTTACTCGGCAAGATATTGGAAATTGTTGAACTTTACATTTAGATTTCTGCTCAGTACCGAACCCATGCACTCTTAACCCACACAGTGCATCTGGTGGTCCGCCGATACCGACCTTCCGACAAGGAGACCGTCCTGGCACTGTTCAGTGACGGCATCTTGGAGCACATCAATCCCTCGTTCTACAGAGCCATGAGAGATCCGCTCCACGTGGTGGTTAGCGTGTTCCTTTCACTGGCTGGTTATCTGCTGGGAGGCTTGTCCCCCCTCTGGGCCCTTCTGCTGCCTGGAGCCTGGGTAGGTCTTATCTACTACTGTTGCTGGGAGCTGTATGCTGCCTACGTCAGGGAGAGGCTGCGAACCGACATGCAGGACATCCCAGGGTGCTATCTGGCCTCCCCGAACAACTGCTTCTGGGTGGCCGAGACCGAAGTCAACGGCAGGGTGGAGGTTTTGGGTCTGGGGGCCGTTGTGGCCAAGAAGGTCGAGGGCGGAAGAGACGGGGAGATGTGTGGCGAACTGTTCAGGATGATTGTATCGTCGAGGTGTCGACGGATGGGGCTCGGTTCCAGGATCACACAAACGGTTATGGACTTTTGTAAGGAGCGCGGGTTCTCTAAGGTCGTCCTGGAAACCAGTTCCACCCAGACGTCGGCTGTGGCCCTGTATAAGAAGATGGGCTTCTTACCCGTCCTCTCACACACCAAGACCTGCGCGCCAGAATGGATGACTCTCCTGTCCCGAGTGACCATTTTGAAAATGGAAAAAGTCATGTAAGCCTTAGGATTCTGCTATGTTGCCATTCTTCTACAGACCCATTTCAGGGTTTAAATGCATTTGCAACTAAAATCAGGTGTTAATGGGAGGAAATTGTACTTGACTGAGAAGACCTGAGTTAGAATACTGTCAATTATTCCAGCATTTTCTGTAATCCAAGTTGAGGCCACACAGGAGCTGACATTTCTTGTAAAGCTTAAGGTAATTGATTTGGATGTACCATGCTGTATATTTAATAATCAATAGCGTCAACTTAATCACGGTTAATGTTTGAAAGTCTGGTATGATCAGGCGACCTGGCAGGAATATGTAATAAAAAGATACCACTCCGTCTTGTCACGGGTGATGAATGCCTGACAGACTGGTCCCCTTCGGGAGCACATCACGTGACTGATCTGTCTCCGTGACGATCTGCAGTGTAGAACAGCCAGGCCTGAGTGCAGGAGATCAACAACTCAGGTGACAGTTCAGATAGTAAATGAGTTAGAGGAGTAACTATTATTTGGTGATTACAGTGTGGATGCACACAGAGACAGATTCAGGGTATTCACATTAAACAGACCCATTGCTGCAGCGCTAAGGAGGGGCATTTTAAACTGGTGATACATTTCAGACAAGTCATTGGCCAACAAAAACCACACCCCCTGCTAGCTAACTCTTGTGATGTATTGGACGGAATCATTGCATACATTCAAAATGTCTCCATTGCCGAAGCACATTCAAGGTTTGTTTGACGTGCAGACGTCATGAAATGTGTCCCAGTGGGTCTGAAGACTGTGTCATTTGGGATACACATTCCCTTGACAAGTCAGAGACAACCCCTAACCTCTTGGATAACACATGGTCTCCTCTCATCCGTGTTTGCATGAATCACAGCGCTGGTGGATTCATGAAAACCCAAATGAGCCTGGTTGGAGATAGAGATCTAAAACACTTTTCCACCACTCATCCAAACATCAGTTGGCAAATGTAATCAGCAATTGCCACGACAACTGACTTTTTAAAGTGTATTCTCTCATTACTCATTTAATTACAATAATTACCAGCCTGACTTAAACAGGAACATATTATTTTTACTAACACAAATACACTAATCGGATTTTACTTCATGTCATATCTCAGGATTAAGAAAAAGTTTATGAAAACACACAAAGTAAACATTGTATTAATTCCAGCTGGGTTCATGGGACCTGAGAGGACCATGAACCCAGAATAAGTGATGTCTTCCCTGGCACTGAGACCAGCCATGGAATTGTATGGTTTCCAGTCCTCTTTTAGTGGCCTGTCTTCCTCCCATCCTGAATTATGAAAAAAAAGCATGTTGTTTGACTGATGATAAGTGATATAAAAAAACAAGACATTGTTATTTATATTGCACAGTGTCTATAGACCAGTGATCTCTTACCAGGAAGTTGTCTGTCAATGGGAAAATGTGTAGTACACATGGACATGCAGCAGGTGGCAGAGTTTTTGAAGTGTCTCTCTGGAGCAACACTCACACATCCATCCATGATCTGATACATTTCCAATCTAATCCCAAATCAGCCCTCCTGGGCAGTACACTCAGAGAGACTCTTACTGGAAATGCATTCATTGGATGTGTGAATGTTGTTCACTTACACAGCATGGACTGGTCCTCTCGCTCGATGGTGGCCAGGACCTCCGCATTCACTCTGTGATAGATCAGCTCGCCCTCTAGTGTCTGGAAGGTGAACAGTCCCTCTCCACTGTCACATCTCCTGGGGAAAGCACAGTTCACATCAAGGAAAACATCTCAGCCTGATTGAAATACATTGGATCCACATTTTATTTTAAGTTTTGTGGTAGTTTTCTTATGTAGATTTCTTAGATTTTTTATTCGTTTTTTTCATGTTGGTTAAGTGTTCTATGTGGAACCCATAACAGTCAGTTTTTTTCATGTTGTTGGTTGAGTGTTCTACATGAAACCCATAACAGTTAGATGCTAGCTGCGTAAAATGCTAATAAAAACAGAATTTAAAGATATGGAAATCCGTCATTCAATTAAATCCGTCATTTAATTGAAAATAGTACCCAAATAAAATAGCATATGTTGAAACTGAGAAAAGTTATTGTTTTTGAAAAAATACGTACTCGTTTTGAATTTGTTGCCTGCAACTCATTTAAACAAAGTTGTGTTGCATCACTTTTTTTTCTAACAATACTCAGTAAGCGTTTGGAAACGGAGGAGACCAATTGTTCTCTCTCTCATCTTCATCTGCTTATCCATTGTCGGGTCACCTTGGCAGCAGCTCCAGCAGGGGACCCCAAACTTCCCTTACCCGAGCTACATTTGCCAGCTCTGACTGGGGGATCCCGAGGTGTTCCAAGGCCAGTGTCGAAAGATACTCTCTCTACCTAGTCCTGGGCCTACCCCGAGGTCTCCTCCCAGCTGGACGTGCCTGGAACACCTCCCTAGGGAGACTTCCTGGGGGCATCCTTACCAGAGGCCCGAACCACCTCAACTGGCTCCTTTCAATGCAAAGGAGCAGTGGCTCTACTGCGAGTTCCTCACGGATGACTGAGCTTCTCACCCTATCTCTAAGGGAGATGCCAGCCACCCTTCTGAGATAACTAATTTAATCCGCTTGTACCCGCGATCTAGTTCATTCGGTCATGACCCAGCCTTCATGACCATAGGTGAGGGTAGGAATGAAAATTGACCGGTATATCGAGAGCTTTGCCTTCTGGCTCAGCTCTCTTTTTCGTCACAACAGTGAGGTAAATCAAACGCAATACCACCCCCGCTGCTCCGATTCTCCGGCCAATCTCCCGCTCCATTTTCCCCTCATTCTCAGACCCTGAGATACTTGAACTCCTTTATTTAGGATAAACCTCATTCCCTACCCATGCTGCCATGCTGTTGTAATACGTGCAAATTGTGGTTTGGCATTGTCTTGCTAAAATAAGGCCTTCCCTGAATAAGACGTAGTCTGGATGGCAACATACGTTTCTCCAAAACCTGTATAAATTGTTCAGCATCAGAGCCTCTGGAATGTTCGTGTGTGGTCAGTGCAATCATACATCAGTGTTACTAGCTGAGGAGCCTTATGGCCTGAGGGGATTATTTTTTTTGAGTCTGGCCCCGATGCTCCGGTAGCGTCTACCAGGTGGCAACAGTTTGAACAGATCCTAGCCTGGGGCGCTGTGATCTTTGATGATGTTCCGTGCTTTCCTCAGGCATCATGTATGGTAGATGCCTTGCACGGAGGGGAGATGGCAAATGATGAATGGGCTCTGCATACATTGCCACCTTCTGGAGGGCCTTGTGGTCTGCAGCGGAGCAGCTGTTGTACCAGGCATGATCTTATAATAACCCATCATGTTACTGACCTGTTGCCAATTGACATAATTAGCGGTGTGATATTCCACCTGATTTAGTTCTTTGGCATTACACCTTTCCAGTCTTTTGTTGTCTTTGACTCAACATTTTTAAAACGTGTTGCTGGCATTAATTTCAAAGTGGACATATATTTTTAAAGAAACAATAAAATGGCTGAACATTTGATATGTCTTTACTTTTTTCTAATTGAATACATGATTTAAATTATTTGCACATTATTGCATTTGGTTTTTATTTACATTTTACACAGCGTTGCTATTTGTGTGGAAACATGGTTGTTGGTGAACAGAGGCCCATTATCAGCAACCATCACACCTGTCTTCCAATGGGACGTTGTGTTTGTTATTCCAAATTTGTCATTTTAAAAGGTGAATTCAACATTAGAAAACCATTTTGCGGTTGTGTTTGCACTGCTGAAAATGGTTTTGCTGATTAATTAAGTAATAAAACTGGCCTTCTTTAGACTAGTTACCAGTATCTTCAGCATTAGCGTTTGTGAGAACGGGCCCAGGAAGGCACAGATACACACTGAGGCATAAGAAGGCTTCGCAGGTCTCCAAATCAGAGGCAGGCAGAAGGTCAAAACACAGTAGTCCAACAGACAGGCAAAAGTACAGATAGGGACTCGGCTGGGAATCAAAGGTAGATCGGGCAGAAGTAGGTTGGTACACAAAAAGCCCAAAACTGTAGAGAATCTGAAAAGGGCTTAGATGCAGCGAACAAACACTCAATACCTCACAATCAGAAGGCTGGGAGTGAACGGACTAAATAGTGTGGGAAAATTAATTAACAGGTAATTGACAAAGGTGCTCAGCATTTAGGTGACTGTGAGGCAGGAAGAGTGATGCGTTCCGGTGGAATGGAAGGTTGAGGTTGTGATGGAATGTTGGAAGTTAAGGCCCGAATCCTGTCATAATACTACTTTCTTAAGTTGTCACTTTTGTGTTCCTGTATTTTATTGTCTTTTATATTAATTGATTTCCAGGTATTTCTTGTATGCTGTGAAATGTATACAAGTCACAATGAAGGAATAAGGGGTGGGTCTTAAGTAGCAGAGTGTGTGTCTTGTTATTGGTTAAGGTAATGCGTAGGGGGTTGCAAAGGATGGGGACTATAAAACGTGATAGCAGGACTGAGGTACTTTGATTTTTGCTTGATTTCCAACCACGCTTGTGTGGTTGTATTTCGATGATAATCCCATGCATGTAAAAATAAAAAACCACGATAGAACTTGCGACTCGAGACCGATACCATTTTTCTTTTACAAGGTCTAGGAGGTGCGCCAGTTCCCGGTGAGGTGTGACGTGAACAGGGCACAGACCTTACAGATGTCAAGTATATCGGGTTTTATGTGTTTATATGTAGCTACGGTATATCAGGTTTTATGTGTTTATATGTAGCTACGGTATATCGAGTTTTATGTGTTTAGATGTAGCTACAGTGTATCAGGTTTTATGTGTTTGGATGTAGCTACAGTATATCAGGTTTTATGTGTTTAGATGTAGCTACAGTATATCAGGTTTTATGTGTTTAGATGTAGTTACGGTATATCAGGTTTTATGTGTTTAGATGTAGTTACGGTATATCAGGTTTTATGTGTTTAGATGTAGTTACGGTATATCAGGTTTTATGTGTTTAGATGTAGCTACAGTATATCAGGTTTTATGTGTTTAGATGTAGCTACAGTATATCAGGTTTTATGTGTTTAGATGTAGCTACGATATATCAGGTTTTATGTGTTTAGATGTAGCTACAGTATATCAGGTTTTATGTGTTTGGATGTAGCTACAGTACATCAGGTTTTATGTGTTTAGATGTAGCTATAGTATATCAGGTTTTATGTGTTTGGATGTAGCTACAGTATATCAGGTTTTATGTGTTTGGATGTAGCTACGGTGTATCAGGTTTTATATGTTTAGATGTAGCTACAGTATATCAGGTTATATGTGTTTAGATGTAGCTACGATATATCAGGTTTTGAATCCAAATACAAAACCAACATTCTCTATTATGCCACTGAGATCCTCACCTGCCAGCTTCAAAGGTGAACCAGGTTTGACCCCGACCGTAACGCCGCAATGCCCTCAGGGGCCATGACGTGATTTTCTGACAAGGATTCCGCGAGTCCCACAGCCAGAGCGCATCACATGAGATCTGAAGGATACATTCTCCGTAGAAATCCATAGAAGATGAAGGCTTTAGAAATACATGGAACTGCTCTGGAAAAGTGAACAGAAGTGAATGCACTGATATTAATTGAAGTGAAATGAATGTCTACATTAATAACATTTAATATTTCATTTATAGTTTCAAAATATTGATATTGATATGCCCATATGCCGCCGTGAGATTATATTAAACCAAATGAAGCTGGTTGGTTTTCAAGTGAGGGAGTTAATCCACATGCATTGCTCACATTTAGTCAAATCATGTGATTGGCATAGTAACTTGATGTGTCATTGCCAGACTAATATATTAATGTGAAAATACCTATGTGCTCCTGACATATGTCCTTGTTTTTTAGGCCCGGTTTCTCCAAGGTCCGCTCGCTTATGTTGTTCTCCAGACATTCCAGACGTAGCACTTTAAACCATTCCTCTGCGTCTGACTCTGTTGTTCACAGACAGACTTTAAGTGCGCAGTATCTTTTTTTTTTTTATAGTTAGCTAGATTGACAAAGTTAGTTCTAGTTGACTCAGTTCTGTTAAATTCTAATCTTTGAGTTCAAGTAACTCACCTGAATCACAGGCAAAAATCTTTTGTGAGTCATCTTTGTAAGTCAGAATGACGGTGTTTTTCTTCTTCTCCTGCAGAGGTCTGCTAACGTTTCTTATTTCTGTGAGTCCTGTCTCCTGAAAAGATGTCGGACATGTAGACCAATGAAAGAAGGTACATGTCCACTCACTGTTTGCTGCTTCCAAACATGAACTTGAGTAATAAAGGTTTTGTCATTTAACTATAACAGCACCTTCAACCAACACATTCTTTATCAGGTTGCTGATATTATTACATATCGTAGAACTTTATAAAATGGTTAATTTCTAGGTCTTTATCTGAACAAATGAAATGAATGTGTTCAGAGTTTGTATAGTTTTCAACAAATAACAAGTTCCACTTTGGCACCGCTAAAATAGTTTGTGTGCTTACTTTGTGGTAACAATGACAGTCAGCTGCTTGTTCATTAGAGAACTGTTCCAGTCGCCTGGGTCCTTTACTAGAGGCTGTTCTGAGAATGAGCCAGAACCTCCGATAAATCTGCAGAACACAAAGAACACAAAGAATAGCTGAGAAATAGCGGGCCTCACATTGTTGCTCTCTGACTCTGCTCTTCTTGATCTTAGAAAAACCTAACTGTTAGGTCCATATTAGACAGTAGGCTAGAGAACACTCAGTGCCCCCTGTTGTAAAGAAAGTCCTTTGAAGAAATACATATCTACACTGCGCACACTGATACTGTCAAGAATCTGGTAGAACTGGTGGAAGGACACGGGCGCAGAGACGGTATGCTGGTAGTGAGCCATGTTTTTAATGAAGGATGAACAAAGAAAACAAAAGAACAAACTTACAAACTTAAGGCAGACAATGACAGGGTGTAGTAGCGCCTTCGGCTAACAAACCAAAATAAACCACACCACTGTGGTAAAACACTCAA